>BSBM01003570.1:0-43399 GCA_027924585.1 Larix kaempferi
GACCTCTTCGCGGCCTAAGCCAAGCGTTATCAGAGATAAGTGCTTGCACTTGTACTGTTCTTTTATGGAATAATTATATATATCTAAGTCTTTTGTTTCGGTAACTAGCCGGGAGTCATAGATATTACAATTGTTAGGCTACGAGTGCCAGCGAGGAGCTAATTATATGGGTGAGGGAACGGGAACAAGATGCGGGAAGGGATAGGTCTTTTCAATCAATCCATCTATTTCTAAATCCAATCAATAATGAAAGAAAGAGAGTATCAGGCGATCTTCTAAAATCCTATTGAAAGCCTTTCAATCTAGGGCCTTTGGCCGCTGCTTTCCTCCTTACCGGAAAGTAAACTCGGCAGACTAATCAGTCTATATAATCCTGTTAAATAAAAAGCCTTCCTTTCCCTTTCCCGTAGGGCAATTGTTTGAAGGGAAGGCAAGATGTGAGCGCAGTAGCGGATTTAAGGAAGGGTCTGCATTCGGTATAGATTATAAAGCGGGTATGCTGCGGGCGTGTACTGGAGCCATTGTAAATTCAACGTAGGAATGAATAAGAAAAAATAACATATCAAATAAGAACAGATCAGTTCATTTGAGGGGATACGTGTGAGTATTGGGAATCAATAGATGTATATTGTATAGCTCTAAGTGACACATGTATCGTCGCTGTTGCAGTTAAGTGTTATTCTCTCGAGCGGTATGGCTCCTTATCCTTTAATATAGCTGCGCTGAATGAGAGAAATAAGCAGGTGGGCCCTAGCACCTAAGTCAATAGGTCCAATCAACTTACCTTACTGATAAGATTGGTCAGTGCATATATAAGTGCCTATATGGGATATACTGAAACCTATCAATCAGCGGGTCGTTGGTCTCTCTCAGACTCTGCCGCGGAAGGGGAAGGATCTAAATGCATGGTATGGTACCAACTATCTATTCGGTCGGCGGGTGCTTCACCGCTATATAGCTCCACTACTACTACTATCCAATCATTTCTGGGCAACCATTTGAACAAGCTCGTGATACCCCAACACGTAAGATCTCATAAGTAAGGCTGTATTAAATCAATCCAACCCAAGAGGGCTGTTCCCACGCACGATCCAAGACTACTGGTTGTTCCTGTGCCATCCACTCAACTGACATTCATCCAGTAGGCATAGAAAAGGTAAAAACAAATGTTCAAAGTGCTTACCCTCCACCCAATCTCTGAATTCTGGCAGTAAGTAGTGAAGTTCATCCATAGGGCATTAATTTTCCTCCTTCCTTTCCACGCCATGATCCCACCCATACCCCCAAACTGGTGGTTCCTTTCCTTTCCTGAGCAACCCACTCCATGTCCTTTCATCAAGTAGGCAAGGAAGAATGGTCTAAGTGCCGCCTAACCTAAGCAAGCTCGTAAAATAACAAAGGTTGGGTAGGTGAGGTGGAAAGTTGGGTAAAAAGGCAAGGTGGGTTCAGGCACTTCCTTCCATTAAAGGCAAGTATGCATATCCTCTCCTAGCAAAGCTGTCCGTCTTAATTAATGAAAGTGTATCTGGCTGGCCGGGTTCATCCCTTCCGGCCCGACAAGATAAATAGTGCTGCTACAACTAAGCATCATTCCTGGCTGAAGCACTAGGTTGGGGCATCAGTAAGCAGGTAAGTGAGGTATGGAATAGAGGACAGGTTCGTAAAAAGAACAGGTAGGGTTAGCTATTAGTTGGGGATACTTCCTAGCCTTGCCTGTGAGGGCCCGGTGGGAAGGTTTTCACAAAGCTAATTTATTATGCTAGGACTATAACTTTCACTCTAGTGTGCAAGATTGCACTACTTCTCTGCTTTTTATGGCCAGGAGCGTTAAGCCGCTGGCCCGACCTAAGAAGGGCCAGGGACTTCTCCATGCAACATCATATGTTAAATTGGAATTCTAAAAATAGAATCAGATTGAAATATAGGGAAAAGTAAAACAATATGCGACACGTATTGATGCGAGTCAAATATCCGCTCTCTTCTCCTTCCTAGCAGCGGTAGGACGTTTTCCAGGCAGGGTGCTTAGGCAAAACAGAGATAAACTTATGGAATTGGCATTCTGACTAAATAATAATATTCATTTTATATTCCAGATGAGGGCTCATCGAAATCCGGAAAAAGTAAATATTATTTTCATAAAAAATAGTGAATGATATGGGTTTGGAACTTATCCAACTCCACTTATTGCCAGGGCCAAACCAAACCAGGTATTCTGTTTAAAGTAGTGGACAATTTGAAAGTATAAATGCGATCTCATATATCACAATTAAAAATGGCACATGTAAAACTTCTCATATATATTATTTATGATAATAATATGCTAGTTCTAATCTAACGTAGATATGGCAAGTAGTTATTCCGCATATATTGACGTAACGTGGATACTATATTTTTATCTCAGCTATGAAAGGTGGTGAAAACAGTAGTAGGTAAGGTAGGGGTATCCCCAGTATTGGTGGCAGCTCACAATCTTGTGTATTGGCTCTGCGGCAGCTGACATTGTCCCCCTGGGTCTCGGCCAGGCAGCTCACACACAGTATGGTTTTTTCTTTTTGGCTATAGCGGGATCTCCCAAACAAACAATACCATAATATGGTGATCTCGTCCATGCGGCAGGTTCCATGCTTCCCCGGCCTCTATATAGTGGTATCTTCCATTCTAATGGGGAATAAGTAGGAGGCTATCCAACCAACACCTAGGGAAAGCTCATTAAATCCTGGGGTCTAGTTCAGTATGGGTAACTTATGGTAATCCTTTTGCTCCTTCGTGCTGCTGGGAAATTCTGATGCCAGTTCAATTGGTGTTGATTAAACTAGTGTTGATGGGAATGCTGATGGAACTGTTCCGGGAACTGGGGACTGCTAGTTAAACTGATGACGCGGGAAATGCTCTTCTTTTTCAAATAATGCTTATTCAAATGATCCTGGGGAATGCTTGTCGTGATGCTTAAAATGCTTGTTTTAGCGCTGCTGCTTGTGCAGCTTTGCCGGGTTCTGCTGGTAGTTCAACAACTGGTGCTTATGGGGCTTTGTCGTTCTGATGCTTCGACTGCTAATTCAAACTGATCCCGAGAATGAGGAGGCTGGGGATGATCCTGGTTTAACTGATACTAGTGGGAATGAGGAAGCCGCTTCAACTGCTGCTTATGAAAATGTCCCTTCAACTGATTCTGGAAATGCTACAGCAAATGCGGCTCGTATCCTCGCCCCTCACCCTCGTACCTCAGGTGAGCCCCCTACGGGTCGTGTTTGACTGCTGCCTATTCTTCCTCCTTATCCTCTATTTCAATTGATGTTTATTAAACTGGCTGGTTATGCTGCTGGTGAAACAGCTGGTCGTTCTTCTGCAGGGAATGCTTTTGGAACTGCTCCTTCAACCGCTTATGCTGGAAATTATACTACAACTGTCTCTCCCTGAAAACCCCATAACATATATTATATAGAAAGCTAAGTGTGAATCACGACTCGTTTCTGTTCTCGCTAAACGATAGGTTTATAACTAGTGAACATGTTTTAACTGACTAATAACTCGATGACTGAGTTGTGATCTCTCTGGAACCCGGAATTCATGGGTACGATCAATCAATCTTATTTTAGAAGTGTAACCCTGATTCGTTCTGGTCCTGACTAATCTAAGCATACTGTTTGTTTTGTTCCTTCTAATCCCCGTCCCGCCTCGTCTCGTCGGGTAAGACCTAACCGTCCCCTCTTTCTCCAGTTGCCAGGTCTAATGTCGAAGTGAAAGGCCCGTTTATTATTGCATATGTATTAAGTGATAAGTCTAAACCCCACCTTCTTCATGGGGCAAGCGAAACAGCAATAAGGGCTGGGGTAGCATATGATCTAGCGCTCCAGCTTCATGAGCGATAGCGGGCATTGTTTTGATCTATCTATCTGTTGCTCCTTTCTAAAGGGGAGGGTTATAATCTTTAAACACTTCTTTGAAGCTCTCAAGGTGTAGTAGGTCTAGTTGGTGGTAAAAATTAAGTAGCGGGGCCAGTCAATATATTTTTCAATCGAGGTAATAATAGGGGGGGTTACGGGATATCCCCATACAGTGTTGGCTGGTGCGGGACAGAATCGGACTGTCCAGGTAGTAACCACCCTCCTTGTGTTCCGCGGGGTAAGGGTGTATGCTCAAGGTTCAATATTTTTTCTGTAGGGTAGAGGTTGTAGGGTCGATGTATAGGGGATTATGTGGAGGGGCCTTGGTTGGGGTGATATCTGGGTCTTGGGTCTAGGTGGAGGGAGTAGGTTAGTTGGGAGTTTGGCTTTATCTGTGGATGCCCCCTAATATTGGGACGTTAGATTTACTACTTATAGGGACGTGATATAATATCAAGTAAGAAAGCTAATTTGTTTTATCTGGATGGCTCATATTGGTACGTGAGCTGTTACATCTCTCTTGGGTCTGGCTCTGACTGGCTATGTGGGGTATAGGTTTAGGTGTAGTTGGTAGGGGGCTGTTGTGGAGTTGTCTGGCCGCAATGGAAAGGTCTGCTGGTCCTCATTCGTCGTTCTGCGGTGTGCCCCTCTAAGAAGACGGTATCGATCAATCAATAAATCAAGGCAGTGTGGGCCATCCAACCCCTTTCCTTTATCATATCTCGGTGTAATACTAACGGTGGACAGAATAATCATGGCATCCATCCGTGGTATCCCAAGGGGGTGAAATGGTGGGCATAGTACTCCCGGCAGAATCCTAACGGCAGAATCCGAATCATCCAGCTCCTGAAACTCTTTGGCAAAAGGGTCAAGGGTTATGGCTTCTGTATAAAGGGTAGGCTAAAGGCTTATTCCTTCTGTTTGCCCCTTACTTGGTTGGTGGACCTGGCTTATCTTCTTTTGAAAGGCAAAGAGGCTTCTTGTATAAAGGTGATCCGCTCTTGGTGGATTTATCAGTTGACTGTTTGGGGGAAGGCTCCTCCTGCTTTCCTCCAACTCCTAAATAAACATCAGGACTCTGCTCCTCAACATGTACTCCCTCGAGCTATATATCAATGTAAGTAACAGCATGTGGTATTGCTGGTTCTCCCAGAACTTACCGGAAAGAGCACGTAAGGTCTTCGCCTAAATGGGATGCTCCTTTCGCTGGTGGTTCGCCCGTGTTATCATACATCTAAAGATATCTTCATCTGTTTCGTGGCTAATTAGACTATTGTCCTAGACCGTTGCTAAGTATACGAATAGGGAAGATGCTAAGGCCCAACCAACTGGCTGACTATTGTTCGTCCGGGACAAAAAGAAAGCTGACACACGGAGGCCATAAGGGGATTATTAGTAAAAATAAAGCAGCACTTATTTTATGAAAGGGAAAGGCAGAATATAGAGAACGAAGATCGGGCAGAACGGAAACTGACATTGGTCCAGATCGGAAGGCAACCCGGTTCAGGTAAGCAGACAAGCGTAAGCGATCGTTCCTTCCTAATGCGGGCGTACTGTTTAATGCGGACTGTACCTTTCTTCCTGGGTTCTTTGCTTTCCTGATAGGTTTTATATAGGTCTTTATTTATGGTATATAAATATCTAATTATAGATTTATATTGGGTCTAATAGGGACTAAGAAGGGAATAAAGGGTACGTGTGATCTGCTGTTGAAACGCTGAGGACGTTTGATTGGTCGGGAACTGAGGCGAAAGAATTGGAATGAAAGACTTTTAAGTGAACTGGCGGGACCCTGCTACTTACGAGGGTTGATGTGGGAGAGGGGGCGTCTCCAGATGATAGAAAGGTTTGAACTGGCCCAATGAAGGTGGCAAATTCAGATAGGAAAGTGGGCGTCCCCACGTTAGAGAGAAAGGTTTTCACCTGCCCTAGAAAGAGTGGGAAATTTACTAACAAATCTGGGCGTCAAGTAGCTGGAAAGGTGGGAAATTCAGTACGGAAAGTGGAAAAAGCTTGCTTGACCAAAGGGAGGGCAAGGGCGTCGGAAGATGATAGGGAGAAAGGGTTGAACTGGCTTATTGGAAGGTGGGAATTTTAAGTTTTGGATAGTCGGCTTTGTTCAATTAAGTGCTGTCATAGGCAGTATAATGGCCTTATGTGGGGCTTTATAAGGCCATTTTAGGGCTGTATAAGGGCAGTTTAATGTATGTTTAATGATAAATATCCCGTTTTACTATTTCAATTTAAGGCAAAGAAACCACATGCAAACAAGCCCCCTATTTTAAATTACAAAATAAAGTATTTATTGAAGACACACTCCAACAAAGAAGAAATGGAATTATCAGGATAAGGACCCTATCACTCGCGCCACACCAACCTGGGGCCAGAGATCAATCATCCTCCGCACCACCACGCAAGGACAAATTGAGGGAGATCTTATAGATATATAAGTTAACCCCCATACACGTGGGGGGAATCATAACATTCCTTCGCTTGCATCTGCTCCACTCTGCACTGCTCCTCCAGCGGCGGCACTTTAGACTCCTACTCCTATTCCTTTCCATCCTTAAAATTAGAATCCATACCTGACCTCCTTCCGGCTGCACCGGTTTACTCAGTTCCCGAATATCCCCTATATCCGGGTGTTTCCGATGTCAGACGCCGCGCAGGACCATGTCCAGGACTTAGCAATAATACCGCTAGTATTGGGTTTCGATTCGGAATTCCGATTCCACCAGGGAAAATTTTACACCATATTTATTTGCTGCTGAACTTCCAGAATGTTCAGATCTTTCTTCAATTTCTGGGGATTTCTTTCCTTCTCCAGTTCATGATTCTGATTTTGGGTTTTCGTCATTTTTCACTTACTCATGTTCATACTATCTATTAGTAATTATGTTATTATATAAATTGATTTCATCTTATCTATAAATAGTAAAATAGAACAAATCATATCCGGAGCTAGATCTGCCGCTGTAACTTTATATGTAAAAGAAGCAAAATCACCGTCACCGTCATACTTTACATCTTCAACCTGCATCCTCCAGTCTTGGAACTGTAAGTCTTGGGCCTTTCCAGTGTTGGGGACCTGTCAGTCTTTTAATTTAACTACTAGTCATTGGGGGAACAACTGTCATTCAATCATTGACCTCCTGGTCCTCTTTGAGCGTCCTGCCCTTCAGCTTTGTTCCCCGTGAGTCAGCTTGCCCCATTGTGGTGTGGATCAAAGTAAGTTTCCTCGAAGCGGATGGGTTGACGGGCTTCAGGAGCAACCCGGCTCATCCAAGCACCCACCAACCAGAGGAGATTGCGTGGGGGGGCCGGCCAAGGTAATAAAGTAAAGGGAGACAGATAAGAAAGCGTTTGAAAGGCAAAATATGAAGTACACTAAATTAAGAAAAAGCACAAAAAGTTCCTTCCTGATGGGGTCGATTCTTCCTCCTCCATCTTCCCTGACCAAGGAAGGTAAAAGATCAATTTTTGTGGGTAAGCGTATATATAATCCGAATCCGATCCTTTTCATTCTTTGTGGGCAAGCCCCTAATGGCAGCCTTTGTTGGCAAGCGCCAAAGAGTAAGGAAGCTTGCTGTCAAAAATCCCCTTATCTTATAAGAAGCGGGACGATAGGTTCTCTTCAAATATTCTCTTCGCATAATCCGGGTTAAACATATAGTAAAGGGTTATCTGAGAGGCTCTAATTTAAGAAAGAAAATGCGCGATAAGGTAATCTTTGGCCTTACCGCCTGGAGCTGACTAAGGACGGTCTTACATATAAGTAAGGGCTTTGTCTACAGCCTAGGGGTGGCCCTGTCTAAAAAATGAAAGTCTTTTGTTTCACATGGCCCTGTAAAGTCTTTTGATGCCTTCCTACTTATTTATAGAGGGACATTCTGGTCTGACTGAACAGATAGGGCCCTCACTCGTTTTCGCGTTGCCGACCTTCCTTCCTTAAATTAGGAAACTTTAGTTTGCTCGACCTTTTCTCCTTAATAGCTATTTGGCGGCGTTGTTCGTAAGCCAGGGGGAGACGAGGATAAAATATGAATACTTGCCTCCCTCCCAGTCTTCTTCCCACCAATTGGCTGCTATTGACAGGCCTACTCCTCTATCCAATGTGGATGAAAGGGGGAAACATATAAGCCATTACAACAAAAACAGTCAAGATGGATACCCAAATCATGGCATGCCATGTCATGCAGAAACAGAAGAAAGGAGAATGCACACTGGCTGTACACTATCTCTGTTGTTGCCGTAATAAGGCATCAATGACGACAACGTATTCCTCCTCGCTGAGCTAAGGCACCGGCAGGCACAGGACCCAAACATACCTGCCCTTGGTTCCGATCTGTCTATATAATTACCGAGATTATTCCCTATTGCTCTCAAAGACTCGTCGTTCAAGTTCTATATATTAATCTTAGCTCACTCCTTATTGAATAAAATGGAGTTTTTACCCTGCGGCCATTAATTAGGTTAATAAAAGCCCTATCTAAAGCTTCTAGACCTGGTAATACCGCCGAAAAGATAACCTCCCAATCCAATTCAGATGGAACCCTCCGATTTTCACCAGGCTAAACCCCTGTCCGAATATCCAAATAAGATGGCCGACCCGTTCGAACTTTATCCCACCCATAGTTTATACCTTACTCCATTTTTATCTGGCTAATGCAGTTTTCTTATCAAATGCATACCGGGGGCCTCTTCTTATTTATAGCCAAGATGTAGCTTGAAAATGTATTGAATGGAAGTGTGAATGGATCCATCACCCGGACCCAACCATTGGCCAGGTTCTTTAATGTAAATATTTAAGATATAAGGGCACCACGGATCTTATATTTACCCGTTTCAATATGTACTTTTAGCCCTATTGGTATATCCGTTAATGGCCTTTGAGCAGATTGATCCTGGGCCCCGTCCATTTATGTTGTAAACTTTTTTCTGCCTACCTTTTGGTTGATACAAATGTTTCATGGCAGGAAGGCGCGGGTGCCATATGTTTTGTTATTGATCCGAGCGGAAGACGCACCTTGCTTTATTATTGACTCGAATTTCAATGCCATTTTGTTAAATAACTGGTTCTATGGGAGACCATTGAGTTGGGTTTCACCTCAACCGATATTGCTTATTATTATTCCATGGCTAATTCCGGTTATTGGATTAGTTATAACGGCGGGTTCCTTCACTCCTATCACCTCTAAAAGAAGAAAGAAAAAGAATATTTCTCTTATTGGGAGGCCTGCCACTAGGAGTATTACAGACTCCATTCTCTTGGGAATTCCAATGTCATAAAATTTATAACTCCTCTATCCTATGGCACCCTTCCTTCATGCAAGGGGGATTTACCATTCCTCCCAATCCATCATTCATCTATGTTATCAGCCGTGGAAAGCTATGCGTCCTCATGGACAGGATTAGAGGAATAAGAGGACAAGATAAAAGAGCTTCAGGATAAAATAAGTATGGCATCTTGAATTGGAACAAAGACCTGGCTGGGTTTGAGGAGCTAAGGAACTCTGCATCCCCTGTAGAGCTTTTTAGTCTACCCCGCCATCTAGTTGGGTACGCTCTGAAAACCAAAGTTTTTTAAGGCGATCCAGAGCTGAGGAATTCAGAGATCTAAGTGAAGAAGTAACGTCCCCGCTCCTACGCCTCCCGTGCTTCTTTATTCATTCCGGGTTCGTACCTCACCCCCTACCCCCACCCAAAAATAGAGTGGCTTATTTCCTTTAACTTGTAGAAACACATTTCTTAACTCTGTTTGGTGCTTCAGAGCTAGAGAGAGTTAGCGGGCGGGATCTGGAATAAATGGAAACTCCGGCTTACGAAGATGGATGGCTTACTCGCCCTATCGTTGCCCCTCGCGGCTGAGTTGGAACTGGAACATGTGAAACCTTAACTGGAATTGGTTGTTCCTTTAGTGAATGTGATTCACCTGCACCCATGGATTTTTGCATCTATTATGCCAAGATATCCCCTTCATATCCCCCCTCCGGAAGGAAGGCGAAGACTCCTATAGAAACAACAGTAGACCCCACACAAGGAAGATAGGTGAGCTAGTAACAGTAATACCCCACACAAAAGAATACTTCATTCTTTAGCCGAGCCCATACAGTAGATATTATCTAAAATTCCAGTCCTAGATCGATTCCATAGAAAGATCCAGAGTAATAAGCATTACCAATAACAGAGCGAGCGTACCTTCCATCTCGAAAGCTAGAACCAGCAGTATATCCAGTGGAAGAACCAGTTGAAGAACCAGTTGAAGAACCAGCAGTTTCACTAGTTCCAGAAGCAGAGCCTAAAGCAGCTAGGGCACAAGTAAAGGCATCATAAAGAAATAGGAACATCGCCAGTAGCAAAGGTAGCAAGGGAGGGCAGAACAACCTATAGAAGCACCGGTGGAGGCATAGACACTGCAGGAGGAAGAAGGGCAACAGGGTTTGATGCTCGTGTTCGTAATGCGGATCCAACAGATGCATTTGATCTAGCTGTTGATCCAGTCACATATATAACAGAGCCAGATTATGATGTTCGAGATAGAGATGAAGAGTCCAATGTTCCGGATCGAGGTTTTTATTTTCTAGATTGAAAGGAAGAGTCTGATCGAGAGCCATGCCCAGCGTACCGATAGCTATCATGCCCAGTAGCATATACAGTAGCACAGACAGCAGTAGCTACACCCCACTAGCAGCTGCTGTTTATGTTGATGAAGCAGTTCTAGAGCGATATTATTACTGTCAAGAGCGAGATCCTGTTCGTGATCGGAATAAAGATCCAGACCCCATCCCTTTTTGCAAGCTATTGACCCTGCCTCACCATAGCCGCCTTACCCCTCCCTACAAGCGACGACCCCGCCTTCCCTCCCTCTGACCTTCATCGAATGAATGATCCCCTAAATGCCTGCCTCCTTCATGGGCTACCTTTCATTATACAATTTACCATCTCTGAGGTCACCACCTTTATTTCAGTGACCACGCTACCTTTATGTAATTAATTTACCACTATTACAAGAATGGGTTCAAGTATTATTCCGCATATATAATCTGAGCACATAAATGGATTTTTATTCTGACTGAAATAGGCCCTTTATGGATATTTATCTATTAGGTATGCCCTTGCGCCCAACCAGGCTCAGTAACATAGCCGAAATAAATAGAAGTGTTACCCATATAAAACTAAATAAGACATTGGAACCATCCCTTTAAAAAATTGCCTACCCTTCCTAAAAGCACTGCCCTTGACCCATTTACAGGTAGGCGGTAGCGATGGTGAGTGTGACAGCGCTCTATCTAGTAGTTTTATGAGAGAAGTACCCACCAACTACTACCGAACCTGGACTCACACACCTGGCAATGCATGCCTACCTATACCCATCCTCCATAATTTGTCATATATACCAAAGGAAGGGAAGGGGGAACGCATAATATTAATAGGATATGGGGTTAATGATGAGCCCTAAAGAGGAGACCTGTATAAAGAACCTTGGGTTAAATAGGAAGGAGACCTGGTTAATGAGGAAACCTAAGAAACTCCCAGGGGTATAGAGTTTAATCCCTGCATTCCCAGGAACGAGCAACGGAATTCTTTGCAACGGTTACAGAGACAGAGGAAGAACCAGGTACCAAATAAAGGAGCCAAGGCCGGGAATGGACAATTCCCCAGGTTATTGAAGAGCATTCATCCCGCTAGTCGTGGAAGGTCAAGGTCAGGTCAAGCCAGGTAAAGTCAAGTTAGGTAAGGTCAGGTCACGCCCAGTCCAATAAAGTAAATTGAAGTCTGGTCAGCTCACGTCAGGGAAGGGACAGGGAGTGTCCAACCATAGAGGCAAGCCCCGGATCATTGGCTGCCGTTTGGATGGAAAGATCTAAAATTGAACCAGCTTTGTGAAGAGCGTTCATAGAGCAAGCTTACCTGTCGTGCGTGGAAGGGTATCGCTAGCGCTTGCCTATATATAATGAAAATGATCCATCCGTGCGTGGTGGGCCTATTCTCCTCCTTATTATCCTTTTATTTCTATTGTGTAGGTATTACTTATTATTTCTTTCCTTGTCCTGATTGGGGCGGCTCTGGCTTGGCTCTGGTTTTTATCTGTCTGGCTGGTTGTGGTTCGTGATGTGGTTGAAGCAGTGGGCAGCTTCTTATTTATCGTTCCCGTGTCGTGACCTGATTGCTGGGTACCTTTCCCTTCCTTATTCCTGGGGGTGTGTGCTGTTAGGTCAAGGTTAGCTAAATAAGAATAAAGTGTATGGTGTGTCGGGTTGTATGGGAAGTAAGGTGGGGTAGTGCAGGCCGGTTGTTGAGCTGTGTCCAGTGTTCGGGGTGTTAATGATTGGGGTTCAAGTTCTTTCCAATTCTATAATTGTTGATGTGCTGCGTTTCGTGAAGTAGGTGAATTGGTGGGCTCTCTAGCCAGGTCATTTGGTTTCAAGCCATCGTCGAACTATGACCCAGTCCTTCGGTCAGCTGAGACAGTGCTCCTTGGTCCATAAAACCTTCCCTGAAAACCTAAATTGTGTGTCAGTTGAAAGGCGGTGATATTTGGCCCCTTATTCCGTATTTGGTTTAAATACTGGTTCCCTCTCGTGGTGGGTAGGTTTCATTATATCTGTGTCTTTTCCTTTGTTTTCGTGGTATGTAGCGCTCGTTCCTCACCCTTTTTGGGGTGAGAACTTAACGTTCCTCATTGGGATGATGCGGGGCGGCGTCGTGTCCTTCCTGGCGGCTGTTTGGCTGGCTCTGACTGGTACTAGCTGGTGCTGGCTGCGGTTCGTGAAGCGGGTGAATAGGTGTGCAGTGATGCGGGGTATGGCTCTGTGATATGTGTCTCATTATTAATGAGCCTGCATTATCTATGCTATTATGCAATTAGTTTAATATTTCATTCGTCCTTCTTCAAGTACTGCCAGCCGCCTGGAAGCGAGCCTGCCTAACCGAGCTCCTTAAATAGGTAGAGTAAAGTGAAAAGTCTGGTCCTGGGATCGAGAGAGAAAAGCTTTCAAAGTATATGTTTTATATAAAAATAGTTATAAGTTCGGATGATGAATGATGCCAAGTCCTTGCTAAGTGAGCTATTTTATTATACAATAAATCTAAAGCGGAAGACGGACACCCTCTTAGGTCTTCATATGGTATCAAAAGCGGATCTTCAAAAGGGCCTGTTCCTTTATTCCTTTTTGAAAGGTAAAGTTAAATTTAAGTATGTGAGTTTCCATTATCCAGATTATGGCAATTTGAATTATCCCACCCACGTTCTTACTCAATAACAGGCTGCCTGCAAGGCTGCCTAATAGGAGAAAGTGAGCTCATTAAATAGGGTAAGGCAAGTAGTGTAAAGCAGGCAGTGTATGTTATTAAAAGCTGGGCGAGATCCTGTGTATCAGAGATAACCGCTCAGTGTATGGTTTATAGTAAAAATAATTCACCCGTTGTAGTGCTCAATGGGATATGATGCTCACCGGTATAAAGGAGCGGGCTATGTGTAATTAACAAAAAGGTATTACAAAGAGTCTGCATCCAGTTCGCTTGCAAAGTACACGTCACCCAGGAATAACCAGTATACATTCCCCATATTCCCCCCCATATTTACCAAATACGCTCGCATTCCCCATTTACAACGGCCACAGCTACGGCACACTGCAACATATGGCTGCTACAACAGAGCATATGGCAGCGGATACAGATACGGATACTTACAACACACAAACACACAGACATTATATATATGTATATATATATACATATATATATAATAAGTTTATACACCTAAGAGAAAGAGTTTGTGTAGTTCGTGTAGAGAGTTTTTTTTCGAGATAGCTTTATAGCCAGCGGTGTGATCAATCCTTATCCCGTCGGTCAGTGGTGCTGCGTACCTTCTATCGTCGTCTGTTGTGGGACCGTGGGGGTCATTTCCTCTCGGCCAACCTAGGCTGCACTACTTCCGGGGTGCAAGTCTTAAAAGCAAGCCCCATTTCCCCTGCCTCACGTCACATGCTAAGGCGCACACTCTAAACATATCTCTTCTCTCGTCTGTGGAGGTGAATCCACTTCTTCATCATGATTGCCAGAACTTCTCGGCAATATGAAAAAGAGAGGATAGCCATCATGCATGCTAAGCTAAGGCCAAAGTTAGTGCAACTTGTTAACACAAAACAGCAGAAACTAACATAGAAATATAATAATACTAGCTATAATAAATAAATTACTTAAAAACAAAACAGATTGCACTTTTCTGCACTACTGCTATGGGGAGTCCGGCACTACAAACGCTCCAGCTAAGCACAGAGAAGCTTATAAGGCACATTCTTATCCTTCCTCTATTCCTGCGGTGGGACTGGCTTATTAGTAGTGGAGAGGTGAAGCTGGTAGGGATCAAGGTAAAGTATTAGGGTCCCAAGGCTGTATGGATGAGGCTGGAGATTAGATATCGAGGTCAGTGTATCAGTGCAGGTCCGGTCAGTAAGCCAATACTGGTCAGTGATAACAAATTATGCTTTCGCGGGTTTAAAAGTAATGTTATTTAGAAATATTGCCATTTCAGGTGCGAAGCCGCTCGACCAAGGTAAAAGGGAGAGGGAACTCGCTTATTTAATGCAGGGTTTGTTCCGTCCAATAAGAGTCTATTGTGGCACCTACTTTATGGTTTTATGAGGGTAGTACGCTAGTAATAAGAAGGAAGGGATCGTGCGTGGATACAGCCCTGTTGGATTTACTACTGCTTTACTTAATCATATCTTACGCGCTTGCGTGAGTGGGGTAGGCACTTTAGACCTTTAATATTACCTTGATCAGCCTACTTGATGAATGAATGTTTGTGCGCGACCTGCTGCTAACAACAACATGTCTCTCTTCATATTATGAATATGATTCAGACCCCATCCTATCTTTTGATTCTTATTTATAACTGGTGCTCCTCATCTTTAGTTTCTTCTTGGGCGACCCACCTTCCCTGTTCACTACTTACCTACCCTTTACTTAAAAACTTCTATTTAAGCTTTGCTTAAAAACCCATGTCTTGGAAACAAAAAAGAAAGAAAGGTATTGCTTTTTTTTCTGCTGGGAACAACGCCCTTCTCCATAAGACTCATTACATTAAAGATTAAGATTGCATAATTACAATGGCAAAGTGAAACCCTTCCCCTCGTACCTCGGGAAAGTAACCTCCGGGTCGTAGAGATGCAAATCTATTGATAGATAGCACTAGTATCAACTAGTGGGGACGGGAAACAGTTCACGTCGAACTGGGTGGTGTATACATGCATAGTATCACCACAACTTTTGTAACACTTCCTGCGCAGGGTGGAAAGAAAAGAAGTAACAAACTCCATCCACATAGTATAGTGTATCCAATAGAGCCGAGCATTGCAGGTCCATTCCCAGTGGTCGACAATAATAAGTAATTGCTGCCAATAAGTCTGTCAATAGTAAGTGCCCAGTAGGGCATTGCTAGCTGGTAAGCCAATAGCCAGCAGTAGTGTATCGTCGCCAGTCACGTCATAGAATATTGCCATACCAACAGCCGATCGCATATTTACATTTCACTTTAGGTGGTGTGTGATCCCAACCTATCCATCTACAGAGGCTTAACCATCCCCTAAATACACAACCAGTTGAATCATTTTTGTTTGTTCGGATAGCCCTAGGTAGCACCCTTCATTCCCCTAACTACTTTGCTATTTGGGTTAAACTCGCATATATATATAATACTTGCATCTCTATAGCTAATTTACACGGACTAAGACTTAAGGCACCACTTCTCTGGCTGGCTTTCACTCTCTATCTTGTTATTGGCTTGGAACAACAGATTTACCAAATATTCTCATTCAATGAACTCGACCTCTTGCAACCTTGGAACTTAAATCGACTCTATACCTTGGCCCTCCTCGATATCTTCCCTCGAAATAGGCCCTAGAAGAATCATGGGCTCTAACCCTTGACCTCGGATCTTTACTCTACCTCGTTCGATGTAAATGATGTTGATTAACCTTATTTCCTAATACACAATAGGAATAGAATATATTTATTCCCAGTTTAGTTTAATAAAATACTAGTTGTCGAGTAGCAGCTGTAGAGGCTGTAGGTTTCATGGGCACTAGCCGGACTATTGTTCAATGCAATAAGGCGGTGGTATTAAAGCCGTAGGTAGTAAGGCCTTTCTTCATGCAAGAGATAATCTTCAGTGTGAGAAGGTGCACCAACCACATTACAACAACTTTCCATGCATTATACCTGATGCAACAAACAATACTAATAGTATACTAGCGTATATACGTGATACTTGCGTATAGACTTTAACTCCGCTGTAAGGAAGTTTATTAAGGCTTGTTTCCGTGGAACGGGGACCCCGCTTGTTTATATAGGGCTGAAGTTACCACTGACCTCATTGAATTAGACCCCGTAGCAGTTTAAGGTGATTTGAACTGGTGGTTATAGTTCCATTTGTATCCTTGCCTGTTTTATAACCCCTTAGTTTTTTATTAAACTGGTGCAATTGTCTATTTACCAACCAAGAGTTCTTCTTAAGATATTTTACCCAAAATGCAAAGGTTATGTTTTAACTTTCCCTAAAGAGCTTTCAATATTTTCTATTTATGGAGTAGTTCGAGAGATGGTCCTGCCCGTCTGATATTGAGGATCAGTGTAGATCACATTTTCAGTTTCTTTTATTCCTGGGCTTGGGCTTTGTTGGCTAAAGATGATAGGCTAAATTGAAGGCTGAAGGTGACACTGGTGAATGGCTTAAGAGGTGAGAGGCTAAAGTTGAAAGGCTTCTGGCTCATGTTGAATGGTGACTGGCGGAAGTTGAAAGGTTAAGGGCAAAAGGTAAAAGGGCTTATCCTTCCTTCCTTTTTTTATGTTGGACTTGGTGAAGCTGGTAGTTAAGGTGACTGTCTGTATGGCTATTACAGGTGCTTTTCTATGTATGGTGTTAATCTTCTTCAAATGGTGAATCAACGTAAGTAATTTTATTGTGGGTTAAGCTTATTGTGTTAGGCTTTGTAAGGCTCTTCTAATGGTGAAAGGCTTATTTTTACTTGGCAGGTTTGTTTAGGCTTATGACTCCTCGCCCCTAACAGAATAAAGGCTATTTAGGGTAAGCAGCAGATCAAGAAAGGAATAAAAAGATCAAGAAAGGAATAAAAAATGCACATCAACTGGGTGCAACGTAAATCAAATCAATTTCACCAAATTATAAATATTTCACTGCATCCTGCTCGCTGCAAAGCGTGCACCTCGCCCCATCCCTACTGTAATAGTGCTTTGTTAAATGCAATTATTATGAAAAAAAAATATTGGTATATATCATATAATAACATTTGCGGAAGCGGGACTCGTACCTTGGCTCTGACGATTTGGCAAGTTGGGATTATACTAACTGTGCACGCGTTGCGCGCCTTTATCTTCGTTCATATCGGGCTTATGGCTCGCAAACTTACATCTACCTCGACCCTACGGAGCTTAAGTTACTAAATTTGGTGGATAATGCGTCCGTCACTTACAATGGCACCTGTTATTATCACTTATGGGTAGCACTACCTTTGGGTAGCACCTGTTCATCCCTATCCCTGAATGTATCTATCCCATCCCAGAAGACTAAATAATTGAGTCCTTTCCGGAATACTGGCCCCTTTCAAGAAAAATATATAAAGCTCCTTCTCCAAGAAGACCCTTCCTTTGCGTATGAACCTAAAATGTATATTTATATATGTAAGCTGTTGTAACTCTTTCTTGGTGTGATTATATGGCTAGTTTTTACTTACTCACTCGCAGTGTCGATGATTTGGCCCCGTACCATGTTGGATGGATGTGGCATGGTGTGATGGGTGCTAGCCAGGTCCATCATAAAAAGATGTTCCATTAGGTGCTCTTGTCGAGCGAGTTCTGCAAAGGTCGAAGCAGTCAGAGAGCAGAGGAGGCCAATAAGTAATTGGCATAAACACGAGGTAAGGCCAGTAAGAAGGCTATGAAATAAGAAGGCAGTTAAGCAAGTTTATTGCACAATATTCCGGCTGAAGATGAGAGGAAGGCTTTCAAAGCAGATGAAAGATTTACATAATATGGCTCTCCCACCTTAAAGACCACCTTAACCCTGACGGAACGTCAGTTCCTACAGAACTGGGCGGAAACATGTTTCTATTACGCCGGACGGAACAAACACGCTTGTTCCTATGATAGACCTCCCCCCCATGAGGTTGGAGCGCTTACGCCAGTTGAGGAATAATGCTCGCTACCTCTTGCCTCGGAATAATTTATACCGCTTGCTTCCATGTTGGGTAATGAGAAGAGCTACCGGTTTTAATAAGTTGGTTTAGGCTTTTTCTAAGCATAACTCTTATAGGAATAAGATAACCTACCTTGGAGATATTTCGGTACTTCTGCTTCAAACACCTAATAAAATATAGAATAGTTCTAATATATGACTTGCCGGGGAACCTAGGCGTCAGAGACCTCATTGGAAACACCCCAAATGTGATCATCGCCGAGGAGTGCTCATTGAGTGAACGACCCTGTTGGAACACAAAAGTGAAAGGGTAGTGGCAAGACCTAGCGGATTGAAAATGTAATGCATTAATGAATGCGGTAATGCAAACTCGGGCTGAACAACTCTGTTTGGGGAACTTACAGATGAGAATAGAAATAATAAGGTTAGTCAATAAGATCATACCTAAACCCCCTAAATGAGGATGGGCAGGTCTCCTCTCCACACGTTAGTTCAATAATCCCTGCCTGCTGCCTTGCCATCGACCCCAAAAAGTACAATAAGAGCATGGCCTCCACGACCAAATGTGAATTCGAAGCGATTGACTCTTGCTCGTCTGATCCTGCAATAAAGACGACCAGCTCCATGCCATCCAGCCAGCAATTGCATAATGGGGAGCAAGAGACTATGGTTGATCCATCTTTCCTACTGTGGGGTTGTATGCTTCCAAACCAAATCATCATAAGTTAAAGGTGGTTTAAACTCCGGAACCCCCCCTTTAAGCTTTACAGTGGGGCAGAAGAGAAGCGCATTCAATTTGCCCTTTTAATAGGTTTTTACCTGACCTGCCTACGCCTAGAAGTTACCTGCCAAACCCTGGCGCAAAGGGGGATCTGTACAAAAATATGGCCTATGGAAGCTACCCTGCCAGAGTGTGGAAAAATTATATCTTATCTTTGGATAAATGCTAGAATTAAGCGAGTTTACAAATTTGAAATCATAGTTATTAACCCAGATGGATGGAGGAATATGCCTCTGACCCTGTACAAATGCAATTGTTCTTTACAAAATGTGTGTTCAAAGACGTTTTTGGGATCCACCGGACCAACCCAAAATACAAAACGAGCAGATTGGGGAATCACTTAGAATAGGTTTTTACCCCACCCACCGCCTAAGCTTATACTGTAACCTGCCTGATTATAATAAATTATATTACATGCATTAAATAATCGATTTGGCTTATGGCATGCATACATATACAAATAGGGGGTTCCGGTAATTAATATTATTTCTATATATAGATAGCTAACTTATGAAGGATAATAACTTAATAGTGATGGATCGAGGGGGCCTGTAGAAAAATAGGTTTTTCCGCAATACGTTTTATAATATTAAATATATAAACTAATGCTTTCCTTATGACTTTATGGACACGAAGTATTGAAAGCGTAAAGTGTAAGTAACTTAACGTCCCTCGTACCTAACCCTTTCCCTAAGCGGACAAGCAATAGTTCCTTACCTTATAGCTAGCTATTTGAGGGGAACAAATAGAGGGTTAGTAACTTGGAAGGAAGAAAGAGAGCCAGCTGGTGGAATACGCGAGCTGGGGAAGTAAAATGAAAAATAGATTTAGTCACTGGATAGCCGGGGTAGCCTTTCCCCTAACCTCGATATATTTATTCTTCGCATTCGTCGTCGCCGCCATCAAGGTTTGGGGTGTTACTGAGTTTAGTAACCGGGAAGGAAAGAGACCTCGCACCCGAAATGATCCGCTATTAAACATGTGATATCCAATATCCAAGATGAAGTCGGAAGTTACAGTTGATTTATTGGGCTTGGTACCTAAAAAACTGAACTAACCCTCCTCCAAGCTTTCTTTACTATATAATATACCAAGCTTTATCTTTACTTACGTGCATGCTATCCACCTTTTACCAAACAGACTTTACTTACTTGCCTTCACCCTACCGTTTAGGGAGTGTTGTCCTTTATAAACCCATTGCTGAAGCCAGGAATGCTCTTCTGTAGAGTCGGCACTAGGATAATATGTACCCTCCCTTCTTTACCTTGCCTTATTAATTCTATGGGTACACCACTATTATCTATTGGTATGGCTGAGCCTTGTCATACGATTGAGTAATAACTTATTGCTAGTAAAGGAATATAACTACCCACCCCTGTCATTTACTTATAATGCCTGCTACCCACTACCCTTTTATTTACCTTGAATTGCTGAAAGCCGCTAGTCGATACCAGGTGTCGATCCAACAGTCGATGCAGTCAATCCAGGTGGGAATCCACTCGATGACAGTCAGAGCTGGGATTTTATACTTAAAAAGGGTAACAGTTCTATAAAATAGCTCAATTTACTTATTTGGTGGGGGCTACCCCGGACGAGTGGCTCCGCCCCACGAATTAGAAAAGGTTGTAAATATTAAGTACCAGCGAAACATTGTGTCTGTGCCCAAGCGGGTAGGCCATCAATCGTTTTTCCTTTCCCTTTCCCTGCATTAGGTGAGGCTAGGTGTTGTGGGTTAGGCCAGGCTAAAGGCTCCTGGCAAAAGGCAAAAGGCTTATAGGTTCACGGTGAAAGAGGATAAAGGTGAAAGGCTTCTGGCGGTTGAAAGTAAAAAGTTTTCTGGTGAGAGGCTTCTGTCAACCTCTCTCCTGGGTATGGTGTTATATGGTTACCTCTATCTATAATCTGCCAGTAATTAATTCTCTTCCTTTGTATGGTGCTCCCCTGTCTGGCTCAATCAATATATTGTCTGGTGGGGACATGTGATGGGTGGGGAGTATTTAGTTGAATAGGTGCCACCGCTGGGCACTACATGACCTCACCTGAATGGTTTTCTCTCTATATAGCTCCCAATAACTCTCCTTTCCTTTGAGTCTGACCCTCAAAGGTTATATTATATCCATATATATAGTACTCTGTCATTACTGCAATATCTCCATCTATATAGAAAAATTACCATTGTTCTGCAGCGTTCATTGAGGTTATGGGGGCTTTCCATCTATTGCATATGGGGTTACTTGGCTAAATATCCTTTAGTAGAAAATGACACTTCTCTCTTGCATATGGTGTAATGGGGAAATATCCCGGGTATTCTCGTTTGTGCCACCAACATGGGTTAAACGGGTGGTATATTTAGGGAATGGGTCTAAGGATCACCTCGCCCTGGCCGCTCCTCTTTCGGGCCAGCAGCAGTAGCATGTCATTTTGATTGCTTAATTTGATGCTAGACCCGGCGGCTTAACCGGCTTTTCTTTTTTTACTTGCTTCGTTCGTTCGTTACTGGCAGGCTGGTCCAAGAATGAAATGAAACGGCAGTCCCTCGGACAGTCATGTGCTGTGGTTAAAGCACAACGAGAGATAAAAACAGGAGGCACTTGCCTTCTTTACTCCCTTCTCAACCGGGAGAGCCTTAGGTCAGGCCTTAGGTTGCATCTTATAGACTTTCTACTGCCTGGTGGGGCAGAGCTACAACTGCCTTAGATACTGCCCGGTGGCGCAGGGATTACACCTTTCTACTGGGATCATTAACTTTTGCCTCATCAACTGCTGAACGGGGATCACTAGTAGGTCGTCATTGTTGGTTCCATTTAGAAGTCCGAGTCGCATCACTAGCATAAAGGGGATCACTAGACAGAGCCAGAGCGGGGATAACTAGCAGGGGACCACCATTGGGACTTTATATATGTAATTTTGCCCTTCCCTTCATGAGAATTGTAACGAAGAAGGCCTTTCAGCCAGCAGGGACAGTCAGTATTTGTCCGCTTAAATTGACATATTTATGCTTGCTTAATATTTCCACTTTCACCCAAGGGTTAACGCTCTCACTCATTCATAAGCGTTATCCCTCACTCTTGACTTAAACGTTATCTTATTCCTATCCCGACAAATGATTGTGTTTATCCTGATGCATTGTTTTTTAATAAGAACTTGAAAAGCATTAAGGCTTATCGTACAATGGGCTATGGATGGAAGGAGAACGATTCAGCAAAACGATACTTTTATTTTATAGGTGATTTCCATAGTTAGATCTTTCATGGTTTTCTGACGCATGAGCACAATGTTCTATTTTTTCCCCTTAGATACGGCGCGGCTTGCTAAGGAGTTCTCTTAATAATTAAAGTAAAGGAGTCTTACTTTTCTATTTTTCCTTCACGAAGTTGGCCCTACCCTCCCAAAATCGGGTTATCCCATTCCTTTCTCTCCTTTTTGCCAGTTAATGTCTCATCAGAGATATATTATACAGCTGCAGCAAACCAAATAGCAATGGGGCGGGCCGTGGATAGACCGGTTTCACAAAGTGTTGCTTATTTTGTAACGGATTTATTGACTCATATGATTTCGGTAACTAGCCAGGGAGAGAAGTGCATAAGGAGAAGACATAACTCCATAACACTATCCCACTTCTTTTGGGTAAACTAAAAGTATACTATGGATCTTTGGCTTGAAAGGTTAGATAGCTCTCGAGAATCAATAATAGAATAATAATAACTGTAAACATCGGAATAAATAAAAGGCAACCACAAAATTGTGCTTGTTGTGAAAGCTACAAATGAATGGGCAACGCCCACAAAGCTTTCTCAATTTCCCACATCAATAAAGCAGGGCCAGGTGAACATAGAGAGGAGAACTCGAGACCCCACCTTTTTGTTACTCAATTTCCCAGGTTCTATTACTAGGTGAAACGGTTCCCATCTTCTTGGACCAGGTGAACATTCCATCTCTATCATCTCCCGATGCCCACTTTCGTTACTCAATTTCCACCTTCGTTGGGCCAGTTCAAAAGATAGAGACTCCGTGCTTACGGCTCTCTGGAGAAGAGAAGGGCAACTTTGTTTTGCTAAAGGTATTACTGTACAATTCGTAGGGATATCATTATCCATTTACTTCTAAAACGTCCAATTAAGAAGGATAGAATTATCCATTTCACTAATAAATGACCAATAAAGATATACATAATTATCCATTTCAATAATAAACGACCAATAAAGATAGTTAGAATTAGCCATTTCACTAATAAACGTACTGCCCATTTAGGCTTATGAATGGACTTCTTCAACGTATGCATGCTGACATCATATAGTAAGATGTTGTAGTAGATCCAGCTGCTATGTTTATGCCACATTGTATATGAAATAGTAAATATGATTATATGGATTTAACGGGTTGTTCATAGCCAATCCAAATATGCCAATCCAGACAGGACTGGGGCTGCTACAAGGTAAAAAACTGTATCCATGCAAGTAGAGCAAGTAGAAGAGTATGAACTAGTAGAGATGCTAGTTCAAGTCCAAATGTAAATATGCATTTGAAACTTCTCTCTATTTGTACCTGGCCAAGTATATATATATATATGCCAATACCAAATATTAACACGACTCTATGGCCATATCATATGTTAAAACCAGGGAGACTAAAGATCTTACTTTGTTTTTGTTCGTATGTATGGGTGGATACACCAATAGCTTCTTCACAGGAGCGAGCTCATAGAGATAATTCAGGTAGAGTAGAGATGGCTGCAACGTCATGGGTAGGTCTGCTGGTTGTTAGATTTACAAGGATGTAAAGGTGTATTCTCCTATTTTGAAAGGAATGGAGACTAAACTGACTAGACTAGTAGAGTTCTTATTAGCTTTGTTTGTTATATATGGAAACATCATATAGTAACAGGTATAGATATGCTATATCATACCCAAGTAGAGTAAGCAGAGTCTCTGAGCTCCCAGCTCTGGCATCCACTTGTGGACTTAGTATTGGATCTTCAGATCAACGTCTCCACGGCGAAATCTAGGTAGTTAGATTCTGGCTTTCACCAAGGCTAGCACTTGGATTGGAGGGCATGGGCCTATAGATTAGGCCTATAGATTACAATTATTAAGCCAGGCAGAACTGCTCTATGCAATTTGAAACTTGTTTTTCAGAGTAGAGCTTAATAGTATCAGAGTTTATCAATGATGGTTTGATGAGATGATGAAAGATGTTACTATTGGCTCCATTAATTTTAGAAACTCTTAAGTGTATATTACAGAATCTCCACTTATACCTTAAGTTTTTCCACTCCTACAAGTTTGCATACAAGCCCGACGATTCCTCCTAGGGTAGGATCTTAGGTTATATAGTTCATAGAATGGTCTTAGGTTATTATTATAATAATAGTTAGAGTTTATTATAGGCCAGATATGGTGCCTCAAGTTATAGATATCATGTTGTAAGAGGTGATAGCACAGTGCAGAGTATATCTAGCTATCTTAGGGGTTACTTGAGTAGTAAAAGATACAAAGTTAGTAGTATTTTATATATATATATAGATAGAGTCCAGATGGTCACATGCATTTATAGTTTATTCGCAGTATAGTCAGGTAGCGATAATCGTAGGTCATCTTCACAAGCTTTGAGTAGCTACTTTAGATTGGTGAGACCACGACATATCATAGCTTTATAAATGCATCCTCCATAGGGGATGTCTCCTACTTTATAGCCATCACCTTCGTAGTCATAGCCATAGCCACAGCCATATATGAAGGTACCTATTGGAGATACACATGGATAGACGCAACTGAAAGAGGGCATTGGGCACTCGTATATTACTGACTACAATTTTATATGTTTTTTTTTAACATTATATATTTTTGTTGTGTTATGATATACCACACACATAGTTTTGTGCTTATGTATGATTTTGGCATGAGGCTAGCCCCTGACATGTGGGTGAGTAGTTTCTTTTTATATTTTTAGATAGGCATTATGTAAAAACATTGTTAAGTCATACATATATATATATGCATATGTAGTTATTTATGAGATGCGTGCAAAAGATATAGGCCATACTTCTGCTCCATTTCATTACTTAAGGCTTGGTCCAGACTTTCTATTATTACTTGCTAAATAAAATATAAATAAAGAGAATAGCTCATGCGTAACCAACATGTTCCTCACGTTGCGGAGGTGAAATACTTTCGCCTTGTTTTGGGCCCTGTGGAACGGGATACGGAATCAGTCTGGGCCCGGGAGGAGATTGTGGACAAAATAGGCTTCCTCTTACCACAGGCGGATATAGCCATAGGTAGGGTGGTAGAACGTCCCAATAATAGGGTCACATACTACCTTGCTATAAGGACACCTAATGCCCCTAATAAGAGGGCACTAAAGGCGGATATCCATAAAGCCTTCCCTAACATTTCCAATATTATTATTCGCGAAAGGCGCGAGTGGTATAAGATGCGAAACCGCATCATGCATAAGGATCCTTTTTTCTTATTCATGCCGGGGGTAAGACCACAAGCTATTCCAAAGGGGGGTACTAAATATGAGCAACAGAGGGGTAAGGATCCTCCTCCTAGCCATAACTGAGCCTTGTTTACAGTATCTTTGGATGGGAAACCTACAATACTTCAAGTTTTTCTCAAGCGCCTTAAATTTATGGCCCTACACTATCACTAATGAGATTTATTTATGGGATTGGGAAGCACTGGGAGAAGGAAACCCAAACCATTTCCACCCCAAACCAAACTAACCCAAGCAGTTGTTCGTCATTGTTCGAGTCACTTCCACATCAATAGTTTCTAACTATGGTCGCTTCTTTCTTTACTGGTTGCTTCTTTACTGGTTGCTTCTATACTCTTGCCAATAAATATATGCTATGGTTGCTTATCTTCCACAAAACCCATTCCCCTTGGTGTGTCCGTATAGTTAGTTGCTCTAGAACCCATCCTACACCCGCACCAATAAAATAGAAAGTAATATATATATTTTTTTACTGGGAGGGGCGGGCACCTGCACCACGACCAAGCACCTGCACCACCGGTATAAACCCAATCCTCGATAGAGATATCACTCAATACAGTCAATTATTTAATATGTAATTATGCTACTCGTGAAGAAGATTCACATCACACTTCATAAAAGAATTGGTCGAGCATTCGTTTATAACCTTTTGGTAAAACACGAGTAGGCTCCTCGCTAACGCTCACCCGCACCCAATAAAGCCTGCTTATCGGGGGGACGAGTTTACACACGACCATGAGGCCAATCTCAATCGCTTTTAAACAGGTTCGGGATCTCACATTGGTTATATAACCCTCGTTTGTGTTGCTGAGACACGCCGGATCAATGTCATCGCTTATTCCCCTCGTCATCGCTTATTCCCCTCAATGAATCGGGCCCGACAAATGGTCATCCCTCACCCATAGCAAGCACCCCTCAGTCAGGCAGGGCACGCACCTAGCAGGCAGGGCACAATTATAGGGAAGGAAGGTGACGGGTGATCCTTGCCCAATGCGAGCAAGCAATAAATTAATCCACTCAGATCAGTTAGTTTGGAGCCGAGCTCCCTCTACCTTGGACACCCTCATCAGTAGAAAGGCAAGCCAAAGAGAAGGTCCTGTAGGCAGGCTTTAAGACCCGAGAGTGCTCTCCTTGAAAGGATTTTAGAGAAGAAGCATATAGCAGCATACGAGCTAGCATCAGTATATCCAGCAGCAGATCGAGTAGATTCAGTTGCATATCCATATCGAGATCGAAAGCTTGTTCCAGCGTCTAAGTTAGTTACAGCTTATGCTCTAGTACCAGCTTACCTTATTGATCAACCCGCATCCTCTAGGATAAATAGCCAATTGATGGTAGCTTTACCTGTTTAAGTAGACCCAGCAGCGGAGGCGGAGGTCATAGATGCAGAGGCAGCTGCAGCCCAAAAATAGAAAGATTAAGTGCCAGTTGTTTCATCGGTTGATCCGGAACCACCTATTATACATTATAGCAGAGGCACTTAGGTCCGAATCCTGCCACCTCGATAACTTAGTCAACTCAAATACAGCAGAACATCAGCAGAACATAAATTGTTACCACCTCCTATTATTCATAAGCCGCGGCTTACTCCAACGTTGTTTCCCATAGAAGACTTTCCTGGCCACTATGGTTTTGTTAAGTCCCCCTCTTTGTCCGGAAACTCAAATTAATCCTTGCACGGCTAAGATGGAGGCTTGCAATAGAAAGATAACGTATCCTAATAGGGAATACTTTTAATTAATAAGGAAGGGCTTATACCTATTGTGAAGGTTGCCTAAGCTAGTTGAGATGTAGGCTTTTGAGTTTAGATTTGCTAAGGCTGGGCTGATATCTATTAATAAAGCACATCCTTTACCTTTTATAAAGAATCTCCTTAAGGGCAGCAAAATAAAATAAAAAAGGGAGAGGAAGAATAAAGAGAAAATCAAGCAAAGCGGGAGGAGCATAATATAATTGAGGAATAAAGACAAAGGAATTTTTAGAATGAGAACAAAGTAAAGGAAGAAGAAAACAGAAAGAGGAATAGAGAGCCAAGAAGCAAGGATAGAGACCCCAACAGGTGGCACTGATGAAGGGGCCTCTCCCTCCACTCCATGCACACCTTCCTCCCAGTTTACTGAGTTGCTATCACTGGCAGTGCCCACTCCTAGTACATCAGGCACTAGGATGGAAGCAGTCCAACCTTTGAGTTCTATTGATCCCATTTCTTTCTTGAGGAAGGAGGAGGTCAAGCAGGCCAGGAAAGACCTTTAATCAGCTATGGATCCAGCAGATGCAGTGGCTCAGCCCAGGCTGATCACCATTTATGACCCCAGGACTGGGGGGTTTACCCTGACATCTAGCGAGCCTTGGGCTAAAAAGTTTGAATATTTATTTGAGGGCTAAGCGAAGTCAACCAGAGAACCATATTTATATATGTCATTTAACCCTTACTTTATTAATGAATTTCACCCCCTTCCCTTAGAGATAGATGTTGGTTGGCAGGCGGATGGATCAATAAGGGTTGCTGTACGAAGGAAGGTTTATACTATCCTATTTATGGGCCTATCGACGGATTACGGAACCTATTTATGAGCCTATCGCGACCTATTTATGAATCTGTCGACGGAGCCTGTCAACGGAACCTCTTTATGAACCTGTAGACTAATGGTGTTATCAAGGGCGAAGCCCGAGCCAAGCCCATTGATTGATGACCTGTTAAGCCTATTTAGTTAATGGCCTATTTAGGACCCAGCCTGTTAAGCCTGTTTCGTGTTCATGGCCTGTTAAGCCGGTTTAGGGCCTGTTTCTGACCTGTAACCCTGGCCTGTCAAAAATGTTTAGGGCCTTTTAAGTCAATAAGGAGGCTTACCGATACAGTCATTCATTCTCTCTCCCGGGAAGCTTAGATCAATAAGGAATACCGCTCTGTGAAGCCTGTTTCTGCGTAGGTGGGCATTAAAAGCCTCCCCTTATGTATCTCCCATGTAGTTTCTCGCCGGGAGCTCCGGGTTCACTTATAAATTCCATCCTTAACATAGCCATTATATCACTTTCAAATCAAAAGGTAAGGTCAGGTATTCCGGTACTGGCTCTTCCACTGGTTTTGATACCGGTACTCGCCTCTGCTACTCGTTTTAGAGGATAATACCCATACACTGGGCTAGGAAATACTCAAATGTCACTTGGAATCCATTTCGTACTAGTGGGCCGGGATATAATAAACTCAGAAGACTCCTTATACTCTTTAGGAGGAGGTAAGAATAACTCTTATACACTAGATAGGATTTAAGAGAGGAATAAGAACAAGGTATTATTATTTGTATGTCTTTGTATAAGCTAGGAATTAACATGATAAGTTTAGTATTCTATAAGTTTATAATGTATGAAAAGTGCATAAGAATCTTGGGAATTAGTCAATAATAATATTTTTTTTAGATATAGAAGGTATACTAAGAAATAGAACCTTTGGAATAATAGAAAAAAGATAGTCTTTAAGTATAAGGTATAAATAAGAAGTTTAGATCAATTTATTAAGGATAGAAATAATAATAAGAGAGTAGGATTAATAACTAAAGGAACCAGTAACTCAGGGAACTATAACTATTTATTAGCTTTGTAGGCTATAACTAGAGACTTACTTAGTTAGATAAAAGGAACTCCTTATACTCTTTAGGTAATAATAACTCTATACTATATTGGGATTAAGATTGTACGGAATAAAGAGAAGATTAGGTATTTATTATGGTTTATTAGTATATGCTTTACCATTGCTTTATGAAAGATAGGGGATTCTTTATTCCTTATCCATAGTTGGTTAAGACTTTAGGATATATATCTAGAAGCTTAGCTAGGTATTATAATATTTAGTAACAATAATATATAGATAGTCTTTAGGAAGTAGAGGAATCAGAAGTTAAGAAGTTAATATTAGGATAAGTAAGTCTTTCTATTTTATTTTAATAGTAAGACTCCTTAGAAAAGATATAAGTCTTAAGAGTTGTTACAAAGTTCTAATTATGGGTGGTGGAAATTTCATGGTTGGTTTACCGTGCGAACACAATGGTAATACAATCTCGCTTTTATTCTCATAGACTACTTTTTAACGTACAATACAGACTTTATTTGGGATATTTTGAGAGAACTTCTAGGATATTTCTAGTGTAAAGGGTCTGTTATATAGATAGTAGCTTTATGTTCTTTTACTTTTATAGCGGGAGATCAGAAATAGTTGAGTCATTTTAAGCTTAGATACAGAGAGACCCTGATACACAACCCTAACCCTCAGGACATCCTTGAAGTCAAGATTTAATTAATAAATAGACCTGGTCAGTAAGGATAAGAGGCTCCAACGACCAAGGGAACTAGGAATTAACTCCTCTCCACTAAGAAGGGTATGACGTCTTCTCGGTAAGCCCCAGACAGACCCGGTTAGACTTTTAGGTGTTTATATCCTCTTTGGCTCCTTAGGTTGGGATTTAGGACTTTAGTCTCCCTTGTAGTATTTTAGGTAGTATTATTTTTAGAGATGAAGAGGAAGAACAAGAATATCTTTTTATGTTAGGAATATTTCATTTTATATGATGAGGGTTTGTTCCTAGCTTTTTATTGTTCTTATAAATTCTTATTCTTATTCTTATTTGGGTTTATTTCTATTCCTACTGTTTATCTTAACCAATTAATAATCCTATCTTTCTATCTATCTTATAATCAATAGGAGTATCAATGAAGACCAGGTTTATCAGTCATAAATAAATACAACTATAAATCCATCACCAGCAAGTCAAGTAGGGAGCATCGTTAGTAATGTCTCTTACAAGCTACCAGTGAAAAAGATAGACAGAAGTAACCTCGATCATCCTCCGACATCACTCACCAATTTCCCGTTGCCCTACAGTTATAACAGTGCGTGAATGAGGGCGCTAACACAACCACAAATTTATCCCCGCTGCTGAGCCTGCTAAGCTTTACAGAGATATAATTGTATTATTTTTTATATAACCATGCACCCTTGGTCTGTTTATCATAGCAAATGGTATAGTTTTGTTGGCATAATGATGAACATAGGTAATTTTTTCTTTCGGAGATGTTAACTCCGGGAACCCCCCTATCTTTACAACTTAATCCAACTTGCATCTTGACAACGTGGTGATACTTCTATCCGGCTTTCCTCTATCCAACGTAATACAACAACTTGATCTATCCGGCTGCTTTCCTTATTGACATGGTTGGTTGTCTTTCTTAGCCAAGTGATACTAAACTAGTGATGGGTCTTATTGGTTCCAAGCTTAACACGCGTAACTAGAAAAACCAATCCTCTTCATAGCGCTTAGGTTGCTCTCTCTATCTTAGCCTACCAAGCAGTCAAAGAATAAATAGATCTGTTTCCTATGTCCTGTATCTGAGCTCTCTCTGCAACACGGATGATAATGAAAGGACTTATATCTCAAACTAACTGCTGCTATGTATTAATCCCTGTTTAATGGTTTCGTTGTTAGCCAAGTAATAAATAAATAGTAATAGTTTATTGGTTCCCAACTTGAAACTGACTAAGCTCCTCTCCGGTATAAAGAGAAAAAAAAAATATATATATATATAAGGGTAGGTTGGCTTTGTGTTTAATAGGTCATTTTTATTGTTGAGTTGTCTTATTGGTCTATCATCTTATTGCTATCATAAAATAGGATAAGTTGTTCCTCATCACCTCACACTTCCTAATCACCTAACACTTATTAACTAACTCATGTTTCCCAATTAACATAAATAACTAGCACCTGGTTTCTCTTTACTAGCTAAAGTTCTGACTGATCTATTAACCCTAACCTTTATTCAATCTCCTAAAGCTATCTCTTAGCCAAGCTTAATTAAAACATAAGAAGGTAAGTGATTTAGTTCTCGTTGATTGTTCTTAGCGGTTGTTTCATATCTTTATGCGCTGCTTCCATATCTGAATCTGAATGTCCATCCATGAACAACATGAATATCTTAATTATTTCCCTACACCTCGCAATATCCTAATGCTTCTTCCCTGCTTTTATCTTCTACCTTAGCAATGCTTGAGTTTTAGTGCCCCTACTGAACATGTCCCGAGCTCCCGACGATTGAATGAGTGTGGAAGGCAATCACTAAGCGGAACCAATGGGCCGGAACCCAATGCTAGCGGATAGATAGATTCGATAGAGATAGATGAATTGATTGACAGATAGATTTCCGATAGATGTTTTATAGAGAGAGAACGCGGATGATTCATTGGTTGACATAGAGAGATGAATCGCATTGTTTGTCACAGAGAGCTTATTGGATGGAACATGCACTATTAAATGTGATGAGCCATGAAAACTAGGAGTTTATGAGATAGGTTCATATTCGTTGGTTGAGAGATAGGAGGTTCATCAATAGCTTGGATCATGTTATGTTTCCCCTAAGTATAGGGGTTGCTCTTCCTTCCTACGGTTTATGGGGTCGCCTAAAAAAGATGAATTTCTTTATTGCTTGTCATTTAGAGCAGCTTCCTTAGGCCGGCTAGGCTCGACCAACCCATTGCGGAGAGTTTTTACGTTGCTTTTCACTGACAACACAGGGGAGATAACACAGCGGAGCGGAGGGGCGAAGCCTAGTCGCTTGTCACTTATAAATTGTCCCGTAGTTTCAAAGTGGTGGAATTTACTTGCATGGATTGATTCTTGAATAGTTCTTCCTTGCGTCTTATGAGATGAAGAGTAGACTAGCTTCTGAAAGAGTAGATATTTCTTATGCATGGAACAGATGGAGCGTGGAAGAGAATAGATTCATGCTTTCAAATTAGTAGCATGCTATGAAATTAACTCTTCGCAAAAAAGAGTTTTTATAGATGGCAAGATTAGTAGTTTCAATTAGTAGGACTGCGGGGAGCTTTATTAAGTGGTGGAACTAGCTGACTGGAACTAGCTTTATTATTATTTCTATTTCTAGTATGATATTAGGAGTGGATATAAGCTATGTTTACCCTCGAGCTTAAGCACCTCACATAGTTTGGGGGTTCAGGTGTCCATGAAACAAAGGATAACTACTTGTTCGGATAGTTCCTATTGCTAGTTCAATTCATTTATAATAGCTTGAAACATAGAGAGGATTCGAGACTGGCACTGCCTTCGCTAAAGTATTGGAGTGTAACTGGCCTATGAATTCTTTGTTCATCAAGTTCAGAGGGTATGGCCTTTAATTAATAAGTGAGGGTATGTTGAACAAGAGCTGAGCGTACAATCAATATATGGTCACTGGAGATACGGTCACTGCGGGGGAAATCTTAATATACTAATTCACTGGTATGGTCTGAGCGGAGAACATGTTCAGTATCAGTACGGAGTATCAGTATAAGTACGGAGTAGAATTGGGAGAGTAGAATATGTTCATTGGTTCACGTTAACTACGGTTGGGATCTTTACCCTAAATATAGGGAGGCTCTTACTCCCATAGGTCGGGGTTCACGTCAGGAAACAACAAACATGTAGTGGTTGGTTATTCAGAAGGTGGTAAAATCGGTATCAGGTGGAAACAAAGCAGCTGGAGACAACGCAAAGATAGGTTCATCGCGATAGCCTCAGTATTTAGTATTTGCATAGATGCAAAGATTAGTTGTGAAAGATTGATTGGGGCTGTGGATAGAACGCGGATTAGTTATATATTGATTACGCGATGGATGAGATTCATTACGCATGGAGACTATTCCCTATGTAATGTAGCACATGGAAACACTATAAGAATCCATGATGATTCAGTCATTCAAACAGCTTCCGGTTATATATTAAGTCATAAAACACCAAGCATTAAAAACCAAGACGACCAAGCATTACTTAGCAATCTATACTAATATAATACTATACTATACAATCTATACTTTAATAAAATACTAACTATACATACTAGAAATAAAAGAAACACTTATAACTCCTTATTACATATTTAATAACTAATACTAATATAATACTATACTATACTAATATATAATAATAATATATATATATAATAGATAATTGAATCTAATGGAATAATACTAACTATACTAAACTAATATAACTAGACTATGGAATTCTTAGAAACAACAATTCACTACAAGAACTATATTCTAGTTCACTATAGTTCAATTTCATCGCTATTGTCACCTTTGCATTACACAATTTATATCCTGAGCATAGATAGACATGATGGTTCAACAGTGCGAATTTGGTACAATCAAATTGAGCAGTACGTAAAAATAACTATAGTAAAATTAAACTATAGTAAAATAACTATACAATTCTGCTACCGCTTTTAACTATACTATGGCTAACTATAATTGATGAAGGGGTGCTCCCGCTAACTACAATTGATGAAGGAGTGCCCCCTCATTCTAGGGGAGGCTCATTAAGACACATTCAATTACTAACACTAAGGCTCATAATAAATGAAATCAATTAAGAAGGTAGAAACTAGGTGGGAGGGGTTACAGGATTCGAACCTATGTTCTCTGTATACACAGATGCGCTAACCAGACTACGCTACACCCTTAGAAGTGGCTTGATAAAACATTAGATCTACTGCTTTGAACGTGTGTGTCGGTACGGTGATTAAGGGAACGTAGAATAAGGAAATTTGTGTACCTCTCCCAGGGCCAGCCAGATTATCTTATTCATGCCAGTCAGAATGCAATTGATTGAGCGAGGGATTGATTGAGTGATGGATGGAGGGGCTTATAAAAACAACGCGCTAGCTTATAATTTTATAACCCTGCTTCTCTTTCCGTTCAAGCCTCACCTCCTAAACCTGTTGGTTTTGCTTTCGTTCTGCCGGGGTAAGCAATGCCTTGACCTGAACCCAGTTCGGATTTGAACATAATGGAATATATAGTTGTTATACTCGGGTGCGGGGAAAAAGAATGATCTGATTGATTCCCAATGAAAAAAGAAATAGGGCTACTTTTTTTTATAAGCGAGCCAACCCAGACAAGCTTAGTTTTCCCAGGTAGTTAGTTGTTTTCTCCATCGGTTCAGTTCAAACTACTAGGGTAGGGCTTTTCTCTTTACACTGGGGACTCTCTTGAGTCAACTTCTTAACAAACAGGGACTTAGTCCTTTCTAGTCGGCGGTCCATAACCCTCACAACGATTAGTATTTTCCCTGATAGGTAACTCTTATGACCCATGAGTAGTCACACCATTTATTTCTAATTTATAGGTAGAAAAAAAGAATAGAAAGGGAGCATTTGGCATTTATGCAAAAACCCTTCTTTTCTTTCTCCACAACCAATACAATTATTCCACGCCCCAGGAACTAAGGGCCGGGCTCCTCCGTTCACTCTATATTATTATACCAGCTACCTTCCTCAATATAATCTTCCATCCATCCAATCTATGTAGGTGCCTCTTATTAGCCTGCCCTAAATAACTCATACGGTAAATCGGGTTAAGTTAGTTGCTTCATCCAGTGAGTTAAAAGCGAAATTGAATGGCTTAAGTAAATGGCTTCTCACTGTTAATGAACGGCTTCAGTGAATGGGATGATTTTGTTAGTGGCATATGTTCCCCAGCACGGTTCAGCACACGGTACGGGGAAAGTACAATGGGAAGAAGGAGTGTGAGTGAATCAAAGGGAGAAGACACAGGCGGGTCGTCACCAACAGACTTAGTAGCGTGGAAGCTGCTGGATAGATAGATATTTAATTGCCAACACATATTCAGAGCAGGGTGGTCCAATAAATGAAAGAGGTGCAGTGATAACCCTATTAAACCTACCAGGCATGACATGTTCCCACTGACCGGTATTGGCTTACTGAACAGAACTGCACTGAGACACTGACCTCGAGGAGACCTAACCTCAATAATTAGCCCTCCGCCCTCAGCCTATGCCCTCCTCCTTTGGACCTTACACTCCTTGGTGGGACCTTCCTGAAACTCTGCCTTGGGTACTGCCTTTGGACTCTGCCTTGGAACCTTTCTTACACTCTTACTTGGGTCCCTCTGACCGAACCTTTAGTCCCTACACCTTTACTTCCCCTTGAAGTTCGCCAATGATATCCATTTTGCTAGTACTTGTGTACTCTTTCTAGTACTATCCAGTTTGATGAATCACTTAATACAACAGCGCAGTAAATAACTTATTTGGGATTCAACGCTATCTTCTGAGGACTCTTATTGTTGCACCTCCTTCTCTTGCGCTGGCGCGGTATGCATGGCCTCCCATGCTTCATAAAAGAATTGCTTCGGCTATCTTGCATCAAATCCCATAGGCTTTTGCATGACCTTTCTAATTTTATGTTCCAGCACTTGCTCCACGTAACTGCTTCCTCCTACGTCTTCTCCCGTTTGGACACCTTCACGGGTAATAACCCTCAACAAGTGTGCCTATTTATCTCGCTCTGCATGCTCACGTGGCTCTGCTGCCACCATATTACATTACCCTTTTTCTATTCCCACTTAGCCATTGGGCAGTCTTCTGTAAAATGGTCCGGGCTGTTACAATATATACAGAGCACTCTGGGCTTTGTACAAAACTGGGCTAAGATGTTTCTCCACAGTTAAAACATATCAACTGTATTTCTACCCCCATGTTAAATCCTCCTATTCCTCTTCCTCGATACCCTCTTCCGTTTGCTTCTCGGTCGCGATCCCCACCCTTATTATATTCATTCCCTTGAACTCTGTATGCATCCGCAATATGTTCTTTCCTCAATTGCAGGGATCAACAATTATTAATAGAATTCCCCCTTGATTTACAAAATTAACAAAACAGGGTCATTTTATAAGTCTGGGACTTCTGTAGTAGCAGGCACCGAGGAGGTTAATGGCCCCATTTCTGAGAAATATAAAACCATTCATTCTTTGGTTCAGAGGGAAGGGATTAGGTGCTCCCGTTGCGACGTAATTAGCCATTGTCGGGCACTCATTCCAGTGGTGCCCCATAGCATACACCACACATTATTGCACATTGCTTTCCCTTTTTCTAACTATTGTAACTGCGTAATCTGATTCATAGTATAATTGCATTAAATTAATTCGGTATTTCTTGGTTTTAGTTTAGCTTTTCTTTATAGATAAGATGATGACAGAGTCTTTTTTGTGCTTACCCTTGATGAGAGTGTTTATATTGTGCTAATTTAAAGAATGCTTGGGAGCCTTTTTCAGGCATAATTGTGATATCTATTTATGTGTTGTAGTTTGAGGGACAATTGGGGGTATATTTGGGATATTTAATAGTAGTCCTATCAACAGTAAAGATCTAGATCATGCCATACTACTAAAAACTACTAAACAAAACCAAGAAAAAATTATTCACTTAGATGACAAACATGGATTGGATGCCATATTGTTGAAGTTGTTTATTCTAGGGAGGATGTTCCATTATCACCAGTTAGTGTTATAGTTTCCTAAAGCAATAGATCCTTGAGTATTTGAGATATACCCTAATAATTTTGAGCAAACAACGGTTGTATCAATGCACTGTTCCGTATCTATTTTACCTTTTGTGTGTCTATGTGGTGAGGAAGCACTCAGGCCTATCCTCTTTTCCATATTGAAAGTAGTCGGGTCAGCATAGATCTATGAAATGCATATCTTGCAAGGGAATGTGGCATCATCTTCAAAGATACACTAATAAAGATAGCAGCTATTTTTTCAAGAAGCACTTCTCCCTTTGCACATGAAGGTGGTAAATGAAGAAAGCGAAGGTGGCGTCTCCAGATGATAGAGAGTGAAACGTGGCCTATCGAGTTATCCTATGCTTGGTCTTACGAAGATGGGAATTTCGGTAACAAAAAGTGGCGTGTTATTATAGATAGTTCGAACATGGCTTATTGAGAACTGGTAAATGAAAGAACAAAAGTAGGCGTGGCGAATCAATTTATAGAAAAGAGCTCGCTCTTATTATGTATATACATATCTAAAATTCTCTATTTTTGTGAGGAGAATAAATATTCTATTTCGTCACGAGTGAGCGTGAAAACTACACCACATATACGAACGGAAGCCGTTGTTTCTCTCTACCAGGAACGACTAATAACGATAAGGTACAGATCCGTGCATTTGCTGTATCTTTGACCACCCTCCCGTTGCGGTGTGAGTGACTCTATTCAATTTTATTCTGGGCACTTCTCGGATATTTTTTTTTTCTTTATCGGGGAGGATACCTCCGGGGCGGGAGATACTCCTTTTGTGAGTCGCCAGAATCGGCGCTTTAGAGAGCGCCAACCGAGGAGACGTATTCTAAGGGTAGGGGAGGGACCCCTATATATATGGGTATTGAAGATGTAGAACCAACCATATGAATTGTATTAATGGAGCAGTCCTATATATTAGTTCAGAAGGAATACAGGCTCTATCAGATAAGAAAGAAACATCATAAAATGGATCTAGTTTATTCACAAGAATCTCATTGGATATCCCAGATGTAGATTTATTCATATTGAAATGAAAAGGGAACCTTTAGAATAAGAAAATAATGAATAAACCAAAGATGAACGAAAGGTTTCAAATCTTGCCCACCCAAACCAACCAACCATGGATATTCCACGGGTAGTCCGTATTTCTATGGTTATGCGGCAGTTAGTACCCAATTATTAAGTACAAAGCTTGGGAAGAAAAACTATAAAGCTTAGGCTTATATGTTCTGCACTCCTCATCAGGCTGATGTCTGTACACAACTGGGAATAGTGCGAGTAGAAGAGTTTAACAAGATTTTGAGCTCTACAGCTATAGCAGATTTGGAAGGACACATTAGATTTTCTTCACCCCTGACACTGGCTCTCGATAAGGAGGAAGGTGTTGGTGAGAACATGGAGGACATGGAAAGGACATAGATATGCGATATCATATAGTCATAAGTGTAGTAGGTATAATGTGGACTTACCTCTTATGGGCAAGTTCAATTTCTCCATGCGAGCTTATATAGTACTTATAGTTTTTGTAGTAGTTACTCTGTATACAACTCATAGTGGGAAACTATACGGACTTCAGCTAAGTCAGGAAGGGCAATACTAACTTCCTGTCTATAGACCATGGTAACTAAAGCTCAGCAGCAGACTAAAGCTAGTCTAGCTAGTCTAAAAGACTTAGTTACATTGACTAACCGCTGTTCTCCCATCGAATCACTATAACCTGAAACCATTTGGTTGGACACGTATGGTTCATAACTAGATGGGTTTAAAAACTAGTTGTTGTACCCCAACCTTCCTTTCTTGAAGTGGTAAGAATTTGAGTACGCAAGGTGGGCGTCTCAAGAGTATAGAAAGGTTTTACTGAAAGGCGAAAGTGGAAAATTTACTAAGCTTTGTGAGCGTATCCTTATTAGATTAAGTTAAATGCAGTTGCTAAAAGAAGGTACCCCTACTAACATATAAAACTTCTCTGACTTCGCCGACTATTAGCTCCGACTCAACTTCTCATGTTGCACCATAATTAGCACTCAGCGGCTCTCATTGTATTTCAACGTAAGTAATGAGATGTTTTATATTACGTGTAATATGCTCTGTGTGAAGGTATAAGCGATCTGATTATTGGTAATGAGGCTTTTTTATATAATCGGGAGCCTGTAGAGTATCCAAGTGGAGTATCCGAGCGCAGCTATGACCGGCTTACAAGGATTGGTTATAAAAACAATGACTAGCGGCACTTCCTAGAGCTTCCACGTGACTAGAGATTCATGCTGACCTTATCACCTTCGTTGATACAGCACTTACCTCTGTTAACTTAAACCGGCCAGCAGGAGGCAATAGAAGTTATCGAAGTGAAATTTTAAGGCCTAACAACTAGATCGCTTTACTTTAATGTGGCAACCCTCTCCCTCGATCGATCTTGAATGGTCAGGTATTATCGGGATATTTCATTTTAAAACCTTTGCCTTGGATTAGCGCGGGGCGGGCGGCTACTTATTTGTATTTCTTTATGGGAAGGAATTTCTCCGCCTCTTGCTTACCGGATCTAGATACTATGCACGCGGGCTCACCGAACAGCGCTTTCGTTGTTCCCATCTCTCACTTCCTTCCAGAATGAACTCAGAATTATGAAACACGAACATTAGGACCAAGATGCCCGCTCGTTGTAGGAGTCATTGATCACTATGAATGGGCCGATGCAACAGCGGATGATATACCCCGGGAGTGGCTAGGACTGATAAGACCCAGCTATACAATACTGTCTGTGGGGGAGCTAAAGAGTGAGGAAGCCCCGCTTTGGGGTTTAGATCTTGTTTAAGGCTGTCCATCCAGGGTAAAATGAAATAAATTACTAATGGAATACTATATATTCGGATGAGGCTGTGAGGTAGTCCGCCGGCTGGGAGGACTAGGCTCTAGGTCCATCTCGATCTGGTATGTCTTTCGGTCTGGTGATGATGCGTTTTTTGTGTTTTGGAGTTGTAGCGCCTCATGGATCTCAAAGATGTAGGTCAACCACCCCGGGGACAGGTCGAGAAGATGATACCCGATAAGAGACTCGAGGCCTCACCGATATCATTTCTGAAGTGTCCTAGACCTATATCTGTTACTTGTTGCCCCCAATCCAACAGGGCAACCTTTAATAACGCTTTCCTTTTTTTGTGCTTAGAACCTATTTATATAATCCTTGGTGCCTGGGACAAAACCAAGAAAGTAGACATGGCTAAGAACGAAGTTATGCGAAGCTATAGGCTACAAGAAGGCATGGACCAAGGGAGGGGATATTGATGCTCTGCGCTCCACACAAACAAAAGACAGGATAAAAGCAAACAGAGCAAAGATCATGCGAAGGTTGCGACGAAGTCGGAGGGGAGCTTGTTGCTCTGCACTCTGCACAAGTCCAAAACATGCAGAGGAAAGGGAAGGACCTTTTAGGTCCGCCTATCACGCTACACGTTCCGGAACAATAGAAAAGTGCCTGCAGGAAAAGGCGTGCAGGGTAAGGATGTGGTGCATGAGACATGCTTACCGCTACATCCATACTTCCGCGTAACAGAAGAAGTAGGTCAATACTTCAGTATACACTCACCCCTGGCTCTTTATTTGCGGGGGTTCACTCGACTTCGTTTGACCTAATCCTCGTTTTACCCTATACCTTTACGTTAAACAGATGAGATTGCAGCAAGATACAGGCTTCAATATATCTACACTTTAGGCTTTATGGAAACAATACCCATAGCCCACGTTGTTGAGGTTAGGCGGCTCTACGGGTTGACGGGACAAACGACGGGAAGGAACATCCACAGTTACCCACAGTAAGCAGTGGAAATGAAAGCAGTGAACCTTAAGCCCATCAGTGGAATCTGCTTGAGATATAGATGATTGATTGTTGCCCGTTTAGATCTTACTCATGCTAACAAGAAGGCCTAGGGAGGTTAGAACCGATAGGCCGCACAGTTCCACCTATCCGGAATGGAATGATTAAATGCTTATCAATACCTTGTGATCGAACTGAAGAACACAACAAGAACTAGGGGCCTACTCTGCCCACCAACAAATACACAAGACAGAACTGCTGGGTGGGCAGTGCTTAACGTTGCTGCTTAACGTTCTTTTACCGAACCTAATAACAGCAGCTGTAGAACTTAGTTACACTACAAGGGAGGGGCAATGATGTTGTCTGCGAAGGTTGGCCGAAAGAGAATAGAGGACCTATTTATGCTACACAGAAAGAGATAAGTTAACTTGCATAATTGCACATGGAATACACGAGCTAAAGAATAGTCATACAGAGCGACTTAATCTTCATGAGGATCACCTGCTGATATTCACAGTTGATTGCTTTTTATACATGCGTACCATAGGACACACTTGTGAAGCCGGGGTTTTATTGCGTTTGACAATGGCTCTTATGAGGTTACTTTACTGATGAATGAGGTTCGCCATCAATGCCGATAGGAGTCGTATTAAAGACACATTCCCATAGAACGATTCCTACCCTATAGCCTTCCCGCACGAGGCAGCACGTAATACAACTACCGAGTAGAGATCTTACTACCATAGCCCGAGCTTACGCTATAGGATGGATTTGAAACCGAGGAGGAGTGATTGATGATATTGATTGATTACACTTCCGGCGCACCTAGTTGGGGTTAGGCGGGAAATCAGACGGACTACAACCATTGTTGCAATTGGGCCCGGACACTTATTACTTTTTTGTTGATTGAACGCATAGGTGGAGGTAAGGCGGTCCACCGGACAGAAAACTGCCAACGAACGTAGTTATAGGTGAGGCGAGACAACGGGACGGATGGATCAATACTGACCCAAGAAAGAGGGCAGGAGCAGTAAGTTAAGTTGCTCAGTTACATAACCATTACTACATTACCCATTAATCCACATTACCCCATTACCACATTACCCGGCATACCTGGATCGGCTAAGGTTACAAGTTTCATTTCCAACAGATTTCAACAAACTCCTAAGTTACTGATCGGGTGGAGGGCGTACCTTGGGCGAATGGGTTTGTACTTAACTTTTTCCGGGTCCTTATTCTTGGGCCCCGGAGGGTTCGTAACCTCACCCCCCTCACCCCCAGATTAACCAGTCGTACGCTTTTATCCGTCCAATCACCCAGGAAGGCCCAGGACGCTGGAACCAATCCCATATTCCCGCTTTATGTTCTTACCCAACATTTGGCCGCCTTCCGGAACCAATACCATATACGCTTTCAGTTCCCAATCCTCCAGCCCTAGCATCAATACACATTTGGCCTTATGTTTTTCCCCCTATTACGCTTTAAGTTCTTCCACACATACCACAAAGGAGGTGATTCTATGTCCGTTACCAGTTGTGCCCTTCATAGACAGACCCGACAGAGATAAATAAAAAACCTTTTGGTAAGAACAATAAATGAAGAGGACTTTTTTGGGAAGCATAAAAAGAAGGAGGAACCTTTCGGGAATAGCACTTAAACTGCCCAAGCCCCATTTCCCTTTTCAACTTATCCCTTTTTCACTTAATAAAACGAAACAGGAGAGCAGATCCTTCAGCACCAGCACTTAAAGAATAAGTTAGCATCCAGACAGAGACATACCTGTCACATTAAGCACCAGACGTACCAGCTCTCAAAGCACCAGATGTAGCAGCTCTCAGAGCCTCCCTCCCCGCAAGCCAGACATAGCAGCACCCACTAAGAAGGTGGATATGGATTCGATGGAGATTTTATATGTTTATTTGTGTTGGCAAGGGCTACAACGGATACAGATATGGCACACGGCAGCTACAACGCAAAAAACGGATACATATATGGCTGCGTATACGGCTGCGGATACAGATACTTACATACCAAGCATAGATTCATATACGTATTTATACTACGCTTTTATTTATTAAGTACCAGCGCAAGAGGCCCTAGTTTATCCCGAGTCACATAGCAATATTCCCATCATGATCCAGTGGACCCATAGAGAGAGTTATATGATTATGTGTTGCTTGCCAGTTTATTGTGCTGCTGGCCAGTTGTTTCAGTCAACAGAGGGGTACAGTTTATGTTTGTTGTTTTTGAAGGTGGGCTGCTAGCCGGTTTAAGTAACCTGGAGGTGTTGTCCGCGAAGGTGGAATGCTTGCCAGGTGCTTTTTCCTTGGTGTGGTGCGGGGTTAAATGCTTGGCATCCTTGAACATAATGGGTTCCGCTGGCAATTCACCCACTTTTTACTGGATAGAAGCTTCGAACCCTAAGGGCGTAAATTGAAGATTGAGTCTTACTGCTTCCCCCATGTTCCGGACGAGGACTGCGTTCCGGACGATAAACGCTACAGCTCACTAACAGTAAACACCTTGTGGCTCGGGTCCCCTAAAACCCCCTACTTCCCGAAAAGTACCGGGATGCTACAACTTGTATAAGCTTCTTTTAGCTTGGTTATTGTTGTGTGTCTTGCCCTCAATAATATGCCCCCACTAAAAAGATGAATTAAAGTACTAACTACCCTCCCCACGGAAATGAATGAGTGCTTGATCGCTATAGCTTCCCCCCTGTAAACTGTCACCTTTCCACTCTCACCCCTTTCCTATTGGATTGCGTTCAACTATTGGTGACTCAAAAGAGAATTCCCTCCTATTTATTCCCTAAAAGACTGAGCAGAGCTCCCTAAGGG
>BSBM01003571.1:10000-20000 GCA_027924585.1 Larix kaempferi
TTTTTGTTTACCCATGCCTTCCCAAGGGGGAGCATTGCCGACGTTAAGGCTCATGCGCTATCAAGTGGAGCCGCACCAACCATCGCACGAAATGACACTTCCATCGGCGGGGAAGTGCATGGAAGGCAACATCTTGGACACTTGGATCCGGCAACCGGGAGGGACAAGTAATCCGAGAGAAGGCAAAGATGCAAGCCCTTGTCGGGAGAAGACAAAATGCCCCAAAACACCACCGCTTGGGAGGAAATGAGGTCTGTTCTGCCGTGCCATCCCGGGACGAGCATCGCCCTCAACACTGCTCATGCGCTACCAAGCGGAGACGGCAACACACCGCAAGCCGACCGCCCTACAAATGACCCGAGGCCAGTTTTCAGGCAGACCCGGCATGCGACGCATTCACCGCACCGCCCTTCACACGAAATGACACTTCCACCGATGGAGAAGTGCACGATAGGCGTCGTCGAAGTCACGTAACAGACATACTGCTCATGCGCTACCAAGCAGAGACGGCAACACACTGCAAGCCGACCGCCCTACGAATGACCCAAGGCCAATTTTCAGGCAGACCCGGCAGACAAAGCATTCGCCGCACCACCCTTCACACGAAATGACACTTCCACCGGCAGAGAAGTGCGTGATAGGCATCATCGAAGGCACTTAACCGAAAAGCTTGGACCCAGCAACCGAAAGAAGACCAAAGGCGCAAGCCCTCGTTGGGAGCCACAGCAAGCCACCAGAGCACCACTTGCGGTGTTGGTGTGGCTTCGTTTGCCAGTGCCTTCCCAAGATGAGCGTTGCCATCAATACTGCTCATGCGCTACCAAGCGGATACGGCAACACACTGCAAGCCGACCGCCCTACGAATGACCCGAGGCCATTTTTCGAGCAGACCCGGCAGACAGCACATTCACCGCACCACCCTTCACACGAAACGACACTTCCACCGAAAGAGAAATGCGTGATAGGCATCATCGAAGTAACTTAACCGAAAATCTTGGACCCAACAACCGACGAAGCAAGCCCTCGTTGGGAGCCACAGCAAGCCACAGAAGCACCACTTGCGGTGTTGGCACCGTGCCTTCCCAAGATGAGCGTTGCCATCAATACTGCTCATGCGCTACCAAGCGGACACGGCAACACACCGCAAGTCGACCGCCCTACGAATGGCCCGAGGCCAATTTTCAAGCAGACCCGACAAGCAGCACATTCACCGCACCACCCTTCACACGAAAGGACACTTCCACCGAAAGAGAAATGCGTGATAGGCATCATCGAAGTAACTTAACCGAAAATCTTGGACCCAACAACCGAAGAAGCAAGCCCTCGTTGGGAGCCACAGAAGCACCACTTGCGGTGTTGCACCGTGCCTTCCCAAGATGAGCGTTGCCGTCAATACTGCTCATGCGCTACCAAGCGGACACGGCAACACACCGCAAGCCGACCACCCTACGAATGACCCGAGGCCAATTTTCAGGTAGACCCGACAAGCAGCGCGTTCACCGCACCACCCTTCGCACGAAACGCACCCACCAAGTGAGCGCCCGGCAAAAAGACAAGCCAGCGGACGACAAGAACGAGGATCGGTCACGGTTTAACGTTTTTCAGCTCGGGTTGGAAGCACGAGGCAGACGGGCGCGCCCAAGGAGCAGCTCGCATTGGGAGCACGCCACAGCTCGGGTTGGAAGCACGCCACAGCTCGGGTTGGAAGCACAAGGCAGATGGGCGCCCAAGGCGCAGCTCGCATTGGGAGCACGCCACGGCTCGGGTTGGAAGCACGCCACAGCTCGGGTTGGAAGCACAAGGGAGATGGGCGCCCAAGAAGCAGCTCGCATTGGGAGCACGCCACAGCTCGGTTTGGAAGCACAAGGCAGAGGGGCGCCGAAGGAGCAGCTCGCATTGGGAGCACGTCACAGCTCGGGTTGGAAGCACAAGGCAGATGGGCGCCCAAGGAGCAGCTCGCATTGGGAGCACGCCACCGCAAGCGCGCCCACCAAGTGAGCGCCCGGCAAAAAGACAAGCCAGCGGAAGACAAGGACGAGGATCGGTCACGGCTTAACGTTTTCAGCTCGGGTTGGGAGCACAAGGCAGATGGGCGCCCAAGGAGCAGCTCGCATTGGGAGCACGCCACTGCAAGCGCGCCCACCAAGTGAGCGCCCGGCAAAAAGACAAGCCAACGGAAGACAAGAACGCGGATCGGTCACGGCTTAACGTTTTCAGCTCGGGTTGGAAGCAAAAGGCAGGTGGGCGCCCAAGGAGCAGCTCGCATTGGGAGCACGCCACCGCAAGCGCGCCCACCAAGTGAGCGCCCGGAAAAAAGACAAGCCAACGGAAGACAAGAACGCGGATCGGTCACGGCTTAACGTTTTCAGCTCGGGTTGGAAGCACAAGGCGGATGGGCGCCCAACGAGCAGCTCGCATTGGGAGCACGCCACAGCTCGGGTTGGAAGCACGCCACAGCTCGCGTTGGGAGCACAAGGCAGATGGGCGCCCAAGAAGCAGCTCGCATTGGGAGCACGCCACAAGCTCGCATTGGGAGCACGCCGCAGCTCGCGTTGGAAGCACAAGGCGCAGCTCGCATTGGGAGCACGCCGCAGCTCGCGTTGGAAGCACAAGGCGCAGCTCGCATTGGGAGCACGCCGCAGCTCGCGTTGGAAGCACAAGGCGCAGCTCGCATTGGGAGCACGCCGCAGCTCGCGTTGGAAGCACAAGGCGCAGCTCGCATTGGGAGCACGCCGCAGCTCGCGTTGGAAGCATGCCACAGCTCGCATTGGAAGCACAAGGCAGATGGGCGCCCAAGGAGCAGCTCGCATTGGGAGCACGGCAGATGGGCGCCCAAGGAGCGGCTCGCGTTGGGAGCACGGCACAAGTGCGCCCAAAGAAACGAGTCCGAATGCCAACGCAAGCGCGCCCACCAAGTGAGCGCCCGGCAAAAATACAACGCGGCGGAAGACAAGAACGAGGATCGGTCAGGGCTTAACGTTTTCAGCTCGGGTTGGAAGCACGGCCCATGGGCACCCATGGAGCGGCTCGCATTGGGAGCACGACACAAATGCGCCCGAACAAACGAGTCCGAATGCCAACGCAAGCGCGCCCACCAAGGGAGCGCCCGGCAAAAGAACAAGGCAGGGGAAGACAAGAAAGAGGATCGGTCACGGCTTAACGTTTTGAGCTCGGGTTGGAAGCACGGCACATGGGCGCCCAAGAAGCGGCTCGCATTGGGAGGCCGGCACTTGTGTGCCCAAAGAAACGAGTCCACCGGCAAACGGAAGCGCGCCCACCCAAGTGAGCGCCCGGCAAAAAGACAAGGCAACAGCGGACAAGAACGAGGATTGGTCACGGCATAACGTTTTGAGCTCGCCTTGCGAGCCCGGCACAGGTGCGCCAAAAGAAACGAGTCCGCCGGCAAACGGAAGCGCGCCCACCCGAGTGAGCGAACGGCAAAAAGACAAGGGAACGGCGGAGAAGAACAAGAATTGGTCACGGCTTAACGTTTTGAGCTTCCCTTGGGAGCCCGACACATGTGCGCCCAGAGAAAGGAGTCCGCCCGCAAACGGAAGCGCGCCCACCCAAGTGAGCGCACGGCAAAAAGACAAGGCAACGGCGGAGAAGAACAAGAATTGGTCACGGCTTAACGTTTTGAGCTCCCCTTGGGAGCCCGGCACATGTGCGCCCAAAGAAACGAGTCCGCCCGCAAACGGAAGCGCACCCACCCAAGTGAGCGCCGGGCAAAAAGACAAGGCAACGGCGGTCAAGAACAAGCATTGGTCACGGCTTAACATTTTGAGCTCGCCTTGCGAGCCCGGCACATGTGCGCCCAAGGAAACGAGCCCGTCGGCAAACAGAAGCGCGCCCACCCAAGTGAGCGCCCGGCAAAAAGACAAGGCAACGACGGACAAGAACAGGAATTGGTCACGGCCTAACGTTTTGAGCTCGCCTTGGGAGCCCGGCACATGTGCGCCCAAAGAAACGAGTCCGGCGGCAAGCGGAAGCGCGCCCACCCGAGTGAGCGCCCGGCAAAAAGACAAGGAAACGGCAGACAAGGACAAGCATTGGTCACGGCTTAACGTTTTGAGCTCGCCTTCGGAGCCCGGCACATGTGCGCCCAAGGAAACGAGTCCGCCGGAAAACGGAAGCGGCCCCACCCAAGTGAGCGCCCGGCAACAAGACAAGGCAACGGCGGACAAGAACAAGGATTGGTCACGGCTTAACGTTTTGAGCTCGCCTTGGGAGCCCGGCACATGTGCGCCCGAAGGAACGAGTCCGGCGGCAAACGGAAGTGCACCCACCGAAGTGGGCGCACGGCAAAAAGACAAGGGAACGGCGGAGAAGAACAAGAATTGGTCACGGCTTAACGTTTTGAGCTCCCCTTGGGAGCCCGACACATGTGCGCCCAAAGAAACGACTCCGCCCGCAAACGGAAGCGCGCCCACCCAAGTGAGCGCACGGCAAAAAGACAAGGCAACGGCGGAGAAGAACAAGAATTGGTCACGGCTTAACGTTTTGAGCTCCCCTTGGGAGCCCGGCACATGTGCGCCCAAAGAAACGAGTCCGCCCGCAAACGGAAGCGCACCCACCCAAGTGAGCGCCGGGCAAAAAGACAAGGCAACGGCGGACAAGAACAAGCATTGGTCACGGCTTAACGTTTTGAGCCCGCCTTGCGAGCCCGGCACATGTGCGCCCAAGGAAACGAGCCCGTCGGCAAACGGAAGCGCGCCCACCCAAGTGAGCGCCCGGCAAAAAGACAAGGCAACGGCGGACAAGAACAGGAATTGGTCACGGCTTAACGTTTTGAGCTCGCCTTGGGAGCCCGGCACATGTGCGCCCAAAGAAACGAGTCCGGCGGCAAGCGGAAGCGCGCCCACCCGAGTGAGCGCCCGGAAAAAAGACAAGGCAACGGCAGACAAGGACAAGCATTGGTCACGGCTTAACGTTTTGAGCTCGCCTTGGGAGCCCGGCACGTGTGCGCCCAAGGAAGAAACGAGTCCGCCGGCAAACGGAAGCGCGCCCACCCAAGTGAGCGCCCGGCAAAAGGACAAGGCAACGGCGCACAAGAACAAGAATTGGTCACGGCTTAACGTTTTGGGCTCGCCTTGGGAGCCCGGCACATGTGCCGCCCGAAGAAACGAGTCCGCCGGCAAACGGAAGCGCGCCCACCCAAGTGAGCGCCCGGGAAAAAGCTAAGGCAACGGCGGACAAGAACAAGAATTGGTCACGGCTTAACGTTTTGAGCTCGCCTTGGGAGCCCGGCACACGTGAGCCCAAAGAAACGACTCCGCCGGCAAACGGAAGCGTGCCCACCCAAGCGAGCGCACGGAAACAAGACAAGGCAACGGCGGACAAGAACAAGAATTGGTCACGGCCTAACGTTTTGAGCTCGCCTCGGGAGCCCGGCACACGTGAGCCCAAGGAAACGAGTCCGCCGGCAAACGGAAGCGTGCCCACCCAAGTGCGCGCCCGGCAAAAGCACAGGCCAACGACGGACAAGAACAAGAATCGGCCACGGCTTAACATTTTGAGCTCTCCTTGGGAGCCCGGCACATGTGAGCCCAATGAAACGAGTCCGCCGGCAAACGGAAGCGCTCCCACCCAAGCGAGCGCCCGGCAAAAATACACAAGGCAACGGCGGACAAGAACAAGAATTGCTCGCGGCTTAATGTTTTGAGGCCGCCTTGGGAGCCCGGCACATGTGCGCCCAAAGGAACGACTCCATCTCCGGCAGACGGAAGCGCGCCCACCCAAGTCAGCGCACGGCAACAAGACAAGGCAACGGCGGACAAGAACAAGAATTGGTCACGGCTTAACGTTTTGAGCTCGCCTTGGGAGCCCGTCACCTGCGCGCCCAAAGAAACGAGTCCCCCGGCAAACGGAAGCGCGCCCACCCAAGTGAGCGCCCGGCAAAGAGACAAGGAAACGGCGGACAAGAACAAGAATTGGTCACGGCTTAACGTTTTGAGCTCGCCCTGGGAGCCCTTCACATGTGCGCCCAAAGAAACGAGTCCGCCGGGACACGGAAGCGCGCCCACCCAAGCGAGCGCCCGGCAAAAAGACAAGGCAACGGCGGACAAGAACAAGGATTGGTCACGGCTTAACGTTTTGAGCCCGCCTTGGGAGCCCGGCACATGTGCGGCCAAAGAAACGACTCCGTCTCCGGCAAACGGAAGCGCGCCCACCCAAGTGAGCGCACGGCAACAAGACAAGGCAACGGTGGACAAGAACAAGAATTGGTCGGGGCTTAACGTTTTGAGCTCGCCTTGCGAGCCCGTCGCCTGTGCGCCCAAAGAAACGAGTCCCCCGGCAAACGGAAGCGCGCCCACCCAAGCGAGCGCCCGGCAAAAAGACAAGGCAACGGCGGACAGGAACAAGAATTGGTCACGGCGTAACGTTTTGAGCTCGCCCTGGGAGCCCTTCACATGTGCGCCCAAAGAAACGAGTCCGCCGGCAAACGGATGCGCGCCCACCCAAGTGATCGCCCGGCAAAGACACGGGGCAACGGCGGACAAGAACAAGAATCGGTCACGGCTTAACGTTTTGAGCTCGCCTTAGGAGCCCGGCACGCGTGAGCCCAAGGAAACGAGTCCGGCGGCGAACGGAAGAGCGCCCACCCAAGTGAGCGCCCGGCAAAAAGACAGGCCAACGGCGGACAAGAACAAGGACAGGTCACGGCTTAACGTTTTGAGCTCGCCTTGGGAGCCCGGCCCATGTGCGCCCAAAGAAACGAGTCCGCCGGCAAACGGAATCGCGCCCACCCAAGTGAGCGCCCGGCAAAAAGACAAGCCAACGACGGACAAGAACAAGAATCGGTCACGGCTCAACGTTTTGAGATCGCCTTGGGAGCCAGGCACATGTGCGCCCTAAGAAACAACTCCATCTCCAGAAAAGGGAAGCGCGCCCGGCAAAAAGAAAAGGCAACGGCGGACAAGGACAGGCATCGGTCACGTCTTAACGTTTTGAGCTCGCCTTGGGAGCCCGACGCATGTGCGCCCGAAGGAACGAGTCCGCCGGCAAACGGAAGCACGCCCACCCAAGTGAGCGCCCGGCAAAAAGACAAGGCAACGGAAGAGAAGAACACGAATCGGTCACGTCCTAGCAACGTTTTGAGCTCGCCTTGGGAGGCCGGCACATTTGCACCCAAGGAGGAGCTCGACTTGGAAGACCGGCGGAGGTGCGCCCAAAGAAACGAGTCCGCCGGCAAAAAGAGAAGGCGGCGGAAGATAAGAACAAGAACCGGTCGCGTCTCAGCAACATTTTGAGCTCGCCTTGGGAGCCCCGCACACGTGCGCCCAAAGAAACGAGTCCGCCGGCAAGCGCAAGCGCGCCCACCAAGTGAGCGCCCGGCAACAAGACAAGGAAGTGGAAGACAAGAACAAGAATCGGTCACGGCTTAACGTTTTGAGCTCGCCTTGGGAGCCCGCCGCATGTGCGCCCGAGGAGGAGCTCGACCTGGGAGCGGATGAGTCAAGTGATGGGGAGCAACCAAGAATAAAGGAAGCAGGTTGGCCCGCGGAAAAGGCGCCTGTCTTAATTTTGTTCAAGGTTCCTTCAAAGATGTTCTCGTAGTACTACCTGTGTTGGGTATGCATGCATTGACACCCATCTTGTCTTCAAAATTTCTCATTGGTGTTCGAGCTCCCTTAGATGTCCGGATATGGGTCTCCTTACTCTCTTTTCGGCTACAATGGATCTTATTAGAGTTGGGCACTTCCGATATACGTGGCCTTGAAACCCGGGAATTCCTCAGTGGATATTTAAAGGTCCAAGAGCACGGAGAGGTGAAGCGGACAACGGTGCCGGTTCGATCGATCCAAGCGGTTCAATTCAACCGAGGTTGGGGCCTGAGGCACACGCAGGGCGTGCCCGTCCTCCGAAAGCTCCAGAGGAGGGCACACTTTCCGGAGAAAGCAGCTCGTGCACGGTTCCAGAAGTTCCCTCTGCAACGAGGTAAGGATCCGCAGCGCAGGAGGAATGCCACAGTACGTGGAGGTGCTTTGCCTGCGGCTGGCCTCATGGGAGGTGCCTGTGCGAAGTCTAAGTTTCTGCCGGGACTTAGACGTGTGGCAGTCAGCCTAGTCTGCGGAAGACAGCGGTGCGGTGCGGACAGGACTGCAGACGGACATCGGTCTTGTGGGGGCTCTCTTGGGCATGGTTAGACGAGAGAGAGTGCGCCCAGTTGGTTGGCAGATGCTGCGGAAGGACAGCGGTATCGTTGCAGGCAAGGCTGCAGACGGACGGCAGCATGCCGAAGTGGTTTCCCAGACTGGGACGGACGATAGGAAGCCGGGAGGCTTGCGACGGAGTGCAACAGAGACAGAGTGCGGATGCAGACCGTGGATGCTACTGCGGTAGAGCCTGGACACTGGCCGATTGCCCATCAGTTGATGTTGTATCTTGAGCTGCCCAGTGTGGCAGGCTCACGGATGAGGTGCCGGGATGTGGCAGCCCTCCGATGTTATATGTAAAGTCTCTTTGAACCATGAATATTGCAAAAGGGGTGTTAGGCACGTCCGAGTTTGGAGTGCCACCCTCCTATGCATTTATCTCTTGCTCTTGTGTTTGGCATGCGTTTACTGTAGGAAGTGCACATCAAGAAAAAAAGGCTAAGCAAGGAACTGTTAAAGAGATGAGGCGTGGGCAATCCGCGGGTTGGGTGTGGCCTGCCGGGCTGGTTTCGCCCCAGGAAGTGCCGCATGGGCTATGTGTCACAGCCACAATTTCTGGCTTGTCTCAAGCGACTAACTGTGGTGTGCGGCACTTCCCGGGAACGTCTTGAGGGTGAGACCAGCTCAAACGTTGCACCGGCAGACTACGCCTAAACCCGCGGAAGCTTTTCGGCTTGACAGTTTACTCGTTTAACTCATAAGCACGTTTACGACAGACAGCATCAACACTTAGCCAATTATCAGCGAGTGCAATACGCAAGTAAAACACGACGCGGGAATAAGTTGGGGTTGCCAAACCGGCCAGCCCGTTTATCGTTTGTATAATCAATTGTTTACGGCAAGCGGAGTTGCCCTAAAACTCGGCAGATCTCCGGCGTGAGCCAAACCAGCAACACGCCTTACAACAGATATAGAAATTACAGAATGACAGAGCTGCCCCCTGCTCGGGCGTCCCAACTCCATGGGACCGTCGACTTCTGCAACCCGCGTATGCTGCCGAACTGTCTCACTGTGCAACCGGAACGGGTGCAAAACCTGCCAAGTTCTGCCTCTTCCGCAACCCTGCTGCAGCCGGATTCTGCTGGAACGGACCGTGCGCGAGAACAGAGCTTGGACTGCCTCCCTAGCTCTGCGTCTCCTTGCCTTGTCCGAAATTCCTTGCTTGAACGCCCCCTCCTTCGTTTTGGCCTTAAGCCTATATACATGGTGCCGTGTGGGAGGGTGCGGCCCCACCCTGGGCGCACCCTTGCTTGGCGCCCACGTCAGCCTCCCGCCGACGTGCCATTTGAAAGGGTCTTGGTCCAAGTCCCCCGCAATCCGCGCGTTTCGGTCCATTTTGTTGGGCGTCGTCCCTTGGCTCCCGACCCGAGCTCTCTGCCGTGGCTCCCAACCCGAGCTCCTTTCTTGGCTTCCAACCCGAGCTCATTTCTGGGATGCGAACCCGAGCTCGTTTCTTGGCTGCGAACCCGAGTTCGTTCTTCCGCTGGCGTCCGGTCCACCTTCCCTTCCGCCCATCGCTTTGGCTTGCTGCGTCGAGTGCCGGTCCGTTTGGGCGCTGCTCCGCGGAGTGCGTGGGCGCTTGGCCAACGCGCCACTACTCCAACACTTGAGTGTGTCCAGCGGTCCAAGGGTGCGCCCCGTTTCTTGCCAGCGTGCAGCCGCGCCCCACTCTCGGGCTTGCCATGCGCCGAAGTGTTGTGTGGGCGTCTTCGGTGGGAGTGCGCCCGGGCTAGGTCCACGCACCCCACTCATCGTTCCGTCTCCGGGTAGCTTTCCTTCCTCGCTAAGTCTCCTTGCAGCCGATCGTCGCTTTGCCCGACCGGGCGCCCAAGCCAGCCTCTTGG
>BSBM01003572.1:0-115217 GCA_027924585.1 Larix kaempferi
TTGTTTCAATTTTCTATTCCATTAGTCATTAAAATTTAAAAGTCTAAAACCCTTATTTTCTATATCTAATAGATCGAGCAATATTATTGGATTAAAAATAAAAACCCAAGTTAGAAATAATTAAAAACCCATCGAGACCAATTTTGGACCAAAAATGACTCCATTTTCCCTTGATCTAGCACTGGTCCTCCTCTAGGCCATTCACCCTCCTTGGGTAATTGATCATTTATCCCAATCTATCAATTGGGTGTTTCTTGATTGACTTGTAAATCTTATATCTAATCCCAAGCAGCCAATCTAAGTGCCTTTTTCTCATGAAACCCTCCCAATTTTTCCATCTCACATTTTATTAGCTAAACCCTAGGTGGATCTCATTTGGGTATTTGTTATTGGCACTATATATATCAAGAGATACTACTTTAAACCTATTGTATTGGTGATACATATTCAAGGTTGAACATTTCTACTATCTCTAAGCCTCCTCAACTGGTCACTAACTCTCATATCCCACATATAATTCCTATATCTAGATCAATCCACTCAAGATTTCACTGCTGCATTCCATTCACATCACTTAGTGTGTCTTGTGTTGGTTCATTATCCCTCATAGGATGGATAGGTTCTTCCCCTTGATATTTCTCTTAGTCAGATCTAAAGTGTCAAGATCCCATTCGATGTGACAACCATCTAATCTAGGTGTGAAAAAGGTCCTTATGAGTGTCACAAGTTTAGATGCCCACCTCTACCATCCCAGATAGGATACCTTTAGTGGTAGCTACTAACTGTGTGATAAGAGTACCTACTACCTTGAGAGGCCCTTTGCAAATACCATGGCCAAGTGGTGAAAAAATCGCAAGGATCCCGAATTTATCTTTTAGGCACATCCTTTGTAAACCCCACATGAAAGTATCCCACAACTATAGTATTATGGATGACTTGGTTCAGTCACTAGCTGCCATGCCCACTTTAGAAGTGCTACAATCATGCCCAACCCAAAGGAATACATTACTTAATGCACTACAAATTGTCGACCCTTCAAAATCACGCCTTATTACCTTCAATCTCAATAAAGGTGAACCACGACTATCCTCATCAACCATATTCCAAGTTCTAGTTACAGTTAAAAATATCATGATCCATGCGACCAACATGTTCCCCACCTTGTTGGAGCTCAGGAATTCGCTTAATACCCCTGTTAGTTTGATGCACATGACACATACTATAGAAGAGGGGACATCTTTAACCTTGTCTTTTCCCAAGTCCAAGTCATTACATAACAATCATGCATGCTTGATTTGCTTTCAATTTGGGTGTTATACGCACCATTGTCTCAACCTCACTCAATTTCGGGATGCCTTGGAAACCATCTTCCTTACCCAACCTTTGGTTGATATTCCTTCACCTCATCAACAAGAAACGACTTCCATAAATTTTGTCACTACATCGGTGACAACACTAGTTGCGCCAGCCTCATAACTAGCCATCTTGGCAGTACCCCTCACTGAGGCACATACACTGCAAGGAACACAACCTATGGATCTTGAGCCAGAATCACAACATGTTGTGTGTACACCTAGTTGGAACCGTACTCACATGATTCCCAATGAGAGTAGCACAATCATACCTGCTTATGCTACCCCACCATTAACTTCGACACATGACCCTATTCGTGCCAAGATCCTACACACATGTCGATTGTGCGGCGACACTTCCCACTACTCATTTCAGTGCCCCATATTACACACCGAATGAGAGATCCAGATCAAACTGATGCGACTACATGATCAACTTTCCCACCTTAGGGTGTTCCCGCAAGGATTACCCACTGAGGAAATCGTTTCCCCTTCGTCGGATACCATTGCTAACACATCATTCCTGGCCAACCTACTTACCAATGATGATTCATCATCCTTATATAAAGATAAGGATTCACCACATTCAACACATGTTGTATAGACATCAGGGGATGTCCATCCAAGTGTTGGATCCCTATAAGTACATATGAGTATACTACCACCTAGATATATCTCGAGATTCCAGCACAAAGAGGTCCCCATTTTCAGAAGGGTGGAACCATATTTCACCCTTTACATTGTCCATTTACACATTAAAAAGAACAATGAAACAATTTATTCTTAGTATTTTCGATCTCTTTGGTTGAAAATAAGGCCATCCTTTGTTTGAAATGCAGATGGTTTACCATTTAGATAACTATGTCAGCTTCGCAGATGGCACAAGTAATTGGTCAAAGAATCAAGCATCAACTCCTTAGGCCATTTATACCCCATCCCAAACTATATACCTCATAGGAGGATTTTTCTTGGGGGAACTCACTAAAAACGAAGCAGAATACAATGCAGTCATTGGGTTGTTAAGTGATTCCACCCATCTTGGCATACGCCATTTACATGTGCACCTATATTTCCAACTCGTTGTCTCCCAGCTTAACAATATATTTCGTGTCCTCAACCCACTCCTCTTTTACAATTTTATGCGAGTACGCCTCTTAGTACAACAGTTTGAAACCATTACATCTATGCAGGTTCTTAGGAGCAGAAATACATTCACCAAACTTGACGCAATTGAAGTTTTGAACTAGCACCTAATACATCAACTGTTTATCTGACCCTACATAAATAAACAAAGCATATATATCTATGGTGTTCATCATACTAATTGTGTGCAAGCACCTACAAATACATATACTATATATATAATATATATATCACCCAAAAATGTGTCATGTACAGCATAAGGCCTCATGGGCTATATATACATAGAGTTGTATGCCTTATGCCAGAGTACATAAACAAACAACCTCCCATAGGCTCCATCGATAAGGTGTACAAAATGGGGCTCTCAACCCTATACATAACAAAATGGAGTCGCGAGCACTCAATATCCTCCTCCTAGAGCTGGCTTGCGAGGCTCCAAAATAGCTAAAGCCCGCACTGCCTCCATTGCTACTCCTGCTCCTCTTGCTTCCCTTGCTGCAGCTCCTCGGCCTGGTCCCTCGGCTTGTCTTGGTCCTTGAAGCGGTATCTACTCAGTCGGGGGGGACCTATCCTCACTGTGCTCCCCAGACTGCGTACCATGCTACAACCACCCTCCACATCATTCGACGCCATTCGACCACACACTCTGTAGGAATTTGGGGGGTCTATGCTATCTCCTCCTCATCAAGATCGACCACTCCTCTATCATCAAATCCCTTAGTAAATGTACTTAGCCGCCTCTCTAGTTCAGCTAATATATCCATGGATTGATATCCCAAAGATAATCCCCCTATAGGAGCACCCTCACTCGCTACTCCAACAACACCTGCAGGAATTACACCCTCATCACACCTCCAATGACAGCACGACACTCGGGTTGGCCTCACGGGACCAATATATGCATCATAGATAGGAGACTAAATTCAATATCAGATATACATAATCAACTCATGTACAAAAAATATGTAATCATGAAACGCAAACATACTTGTGGCATCCCACCCATGAATGGGAGGGGGGTAGCTCCATGCCACCCCAATAGTCCATACCAATCGATGGGTATCTCTCCATCGAGCCAGACCTATGCTACCACACATCCAAAAAATGGGTTGTGAACACATGCCCCACTAGGCCACTACAAACATGGGGAATCATACACCCCCATAATATCATCCGAGATTCCTGGGGCCCCCTTGGAGGCATAAACACCTATGGCCTCAGTGTCAAATTTATCTCAAATAAGTAGGAGCACAATACAATCCCATGTCAGGAGGTGCTCCTGCTTACCCCCCCTTGCGCCTCACTCAAATGCTCCATCAGTACATGGAGCAACATATGCCCCCATCCCACTCGGTGACCAACTATAACCATTCCACCAACAACAACTATCCTTCTGTGACCTTGTTGGCGGATGCTACCCCCAACACCCTCACTACAGTGGTCTCCATTGCTTGTACTACCAAGCTAGTCATATGATTAATGAGGATCTACTGGGAGTTCAAGGAACTCATATCCCCACTATGATAGTGGTCAATGAGGTCATGGATCGAATGACCCCCCCATCCGCGGTTGAGTCGACTCACGTACTCCATGATGGGGAATACTAATGAGGAAGTGGATATCCTAAGTAGTGATCCTCGTCCCCCACATGAAACAACCCCCTATTAGGGTCCACATCTATATGAGCACCTGCAACAAGAAATATTCAAACCAAAGGAAGGGGCACTTGAAAAAATTCAAGATCCCATCATCCCGTAAAGTCTAAGTTACCACTAGATCCTCTGTGACGTATGGCACTATCTCATCATAGTGGCGCTCTCACCACTCTACGTAGGCCATATCGATCAAACAGTAGCACCTACAAGCACAAATAGTAATATGTAAGGGTTTATCCCAACATCCAAAATGAAAAAGAAACAGAATCCCTAACTCGCATGACTTTTTCTCAAAAATACGCACAAGCAACACGAGACCCCATGACACCCCATGTTCAAATCATGCTTAGCACGAATGTACAAACATGTCCCATGCAACCTTTACCACCTGGGAGATGAATGTTTTAACTACGCTATTCGCGCAACTGTCAAACATACAGTCATGTGAAACTAGCATGCAATCGAAGCAAAAATATCCCACGCGGTGCACGACTATCCTCATTTTCCTACACGAGTGTAGGAAAAATACGAAGATGTCCCATGCAACCTTTACCACTTGGGAGATGAATGTTTTAACTACGCTATTTGCGCAACTGTCAAACATATAGTCATGTGAAACTAGCATGCAACCGAAGCAAAAATATCCCACGCGGTGCACGACTATCTTCATTTTCCTACACGAATGTAGCATGAGAGAATTAATTGTCTCGTGCGACCGCACAAGATAAAGCAAAATCCCGCGTGACTGCACGAGATAAACCAAAATCCTGCGAGACTTGTTTTTAGGGCTAAAAACATGTCGTACAGTCGTAAGGACCCCCTACCCTAAAAGCATAATGGAAACAAATAATTAGGATGAGATGAAGGATTACCTAAAATTTGATGCATGAAAATCGGATGAACAAATCTCCTAAAATCAGCTGAAAATGCTCTAGAATGCGACAAAATGAACGATTCAAATGATTTCGAAAATCAAGCCCCACCCCTATTTATAGACATTTGACCCTAGTTTAAAACCCTTGTCTGACCACACTATAAATCCATTTAATGAATCGTTCACACCACTGCGATCAACACATAGAGATCTACACAAGGGCACTACTCACTCTTCGTTCCGAAAAGTTTCATTCGACACCATTTTTTATGCGCACTCCTCAGGTGCGATATGTTTTTGGTTACTATTTATGCATCATCATTACCCTTTTCATGATCTCTATTACACTTGGGTATCTACGTCATGTGTGTAGGAGAGTGACCAAGAAACTGATACTTCAACCCTTTCAACAATAGTGTAGGACTTGCATTGCAGTCGTTCTGAAACTCACATATAGGAAACATTTTCCCTATGTTTACATTTCATTTACCGGTACTCCCGCTGATAACCATAGGGTCCTAATTCCCAGTAATTACGTTCCATCAATGTCATCATTGAGGATAACATGCTTCCCCCATGGGTGTGCACACCATTTCTCACCCCCCTTGTCATAATTTGGCACCCATGATATCAAACCCCCACAAGTTGGAGGAATTTGATCCAGTTTGAAAATATCAACTCATAGTTCATCATTTTATAGTTGAGATTTTACTCCCCCACCTTCAGTAGTTGATGCCATCATATTCCTTGGAATATGTTATGATCAAGAGTCATAGTTAACCACTCATACCTCCATGAGTAATCTACCATCTACATTCTTCTTCATATCATCACCCTCGCAAAGACAACAATGGGGCACCCACCCTTAGAAGAAACCAATTCTATTTAGTTATTCCCATAGGAATAATTTGCATGGCATTGATTCATGGGGCACCCGTCTTCACGTTTGCAAAAAAACTTCACCTCATCATGGAAAAAGTTCCCTAACCCACTCAAAACCATGGGGAATCCACCCATCATCAAATTGATTCCCTGATTCACCCAAAACCATGGGAATCTATCCCATCATTAAATTGGTCCCCCAACACACTCAAAATTGTGGGGATCCACTACCTATTATTTATGTACAAACAATTAACTGATCCACACACAACCATGGGAACCCTTGATTATTTTGACAACAACCTCTGGTCACCTTTGATCGATGTAGTTGAGTCTCTATATCCCCAACATTGTTCATTTTGTTAGTCACCATTACCCTCAGTATCGTTTCTCCAACAAATCCCTTCATCTGCATTTTGTCTCCTTTTGTTACACCCTACACCTTTCTTTGAAGAATGCTACCATCAATTACTCTCCAATTTTACATCGATCAAAGAAAGTTATGATACCCGTGCTTATCAACCAATCTTTTGTCATGTCTATCAGTCTTACGGTTGGATACAAAATGATCTTGGTTCTCAGGACAAGAACCCCATCTTATCATGTACTTCAACTCTCACCAACACCAAATCCCCATATTATGAGAGTTTTAGTAGTTACAATTCTACCTTGGGGTCTCTTTCAATCAATATAAGGGATCGCCTCGAACTAAGTAAGGAGAGTAATTAGTGATCCCTAACTTAGTAGTCTCCCATATGCTCGATGTCAACAGATCTATCACATCAAGGGGAGTCCTACATTTTGAAGGTAGCAATGTTCACATTTATAAATCATGGTAGCAACACATTTGGTACAGTGAGGTGCCCCATCCAACAACTTCACCAGTATTCTGGTCCCCCACCCTAGTGGGATTCTCATGATCATTAACAGTTTTGTTTCTTCGACACCAATAACATCATTTTTAGGTTCAATTAATCTTACATGGATTGAAACCTATTTCATCAATTTACAACCAATATTATGAGTTGACCCCGTGGTCTCCTCTTACTGTAGTCATCTTGAGGTATTTTCACGAGCATGGGTATGCCCACCTCATTTGCATAAAAAACCATTATTTGTTATAGTTTCATGGGTCATCACCAACAATCCTCCCCCACAGGAGGAACTTTACATCCACAGATTATTCACAACTTATAAGAACATGAGAGAACAAAAGAAACAATGATGCATTATTGTCCCTACAACACCCTTCGAACCTCATACAGTAGGGGACATCTGTTAATGCTTAAATTTTGCACACATGCGACATTTCAACTAATATTGAGGTGAGGCGCCATCAACATATATTATGCAGCTCACTGAAGACATCCTCATTAGATGTTGATAGTAGCATGAGTTCAGAAATACCAAAAAATCAGTCAAAAGAAGAGGTCCCGCGAGTAAACCCCTACTCACCTGCACTACAACGCGTGTTATCGGTTATGTGTTGGTGCTACCTCATGCATATTTTAATTGAAATCCATACGACTATCAAAATGATAGGATATCAACTACCTATAGCGCATTGAAGGCTCATAAAAGTTCTCTCACCAACAAAAAATCAAATTTTGTCTCTTCACAGATTTGGGAGCATTGAATAGCCCCCATTTTATACTTTGGAGCTAGTTCATGAAGTAAAGGAATTCACACTTGGATCTAGATGTTTCTTGGCCACCTATTGGCCTATAAAAGGAGGCCATCGGCATGCATTTAAGTAGAGAAAATTAGAGCAAGGTTATGCTACTGGAATTATGTTGAGACTTACTCATAATTCACCTCTTCCTACACCTATTGGCATTCCCCAAGCTCCCTTGCTACCTTCCTCCAAGGGACACGTGTTTCTCTCATTTTCTTTTCAAATTATTTAGCATTTAGTGTGGGAAAAAAGGACCTCCCTAAGGGATATTATTGGCTTCTCTTGAAGCTTTAACCTCTTAGATGACACTACATGTAACGAACTTGACCATTGGGTGATCTAAATTGGTTCTAGCATCTACTTTTTGTGGTTTGCATATCTTCACCCTCTTTGTTTATTTCATGTTATTTGTTTTATTTTATTTTGTTTTGCTAACAAGAACTTGTAGGATCAAGTTAGAGTCATCACTTTTGCTTTAGTAACACAATACTAGGCCTTGGTAGCAATCTCTAAGGATTTCACTCCTCAAGTGGGAAGAGTTTCACACCTTTGTGCTATTTTCCCACAACAAAGCCATACCTTCCAGAAGACAAATCTTGAAAGCAAGGATCAAAGATTGTCTAGAAAATTGTTTATTGTGTAGAGATATTTGGTATTCTATTGCCTAGGAACTGAATACTGGATTTCGAGTGGTAGGACCAAATATTCATAATTTTCAAAAGAAAATTATTTGATCTCTCTAATGTATAAACATTCTAAAAAATATGGGTACACCCGTTTCTTTATTTATTTGTAAAAATGCAAAAGGATTGGTCTTGGGTTCCTTTTTTTAATAATTTATTATGAGCTAGTAACCAAAATAAATAGTTTAGGTTTGGTATATAATCTTTGATCAAATTATTCACCAATTACAACCATAAAGGCAATGCTTGTTGAGTGGTCGTGAAGGGTCAAGTGACATTTACAGGTTATCTTTCAAAAGATTTCTCACTTTCCCATATGAGGTCCTAGAATTTGTTTGAAGAGGCATTAGGTGAATATTTAGATCTTCCAAATTAGAAATTAGCTTTTGTGGAATTTTTGAAATGTTTGATGCATTTTTCTATCTAAATTCATGAGAGGGATTATCGTCTACCCATATGGAGAAGTTTGCAAGACATATTGTATGTTTTGATGTTAATAATTGATGAATGCTAACTTTTTTTAATGGTGGTCTTGTTGTTCTTCCATTTTCCTTAATTTCTATTTGCTTTTGATTAGATCTTTCAAATTAGAAGTTAGCATAGATGGAAAGTTTGGAAAGTTTGAAATACTTTTCTATATAAATTAATGAGATGGATTCTTGAGAGGTTTGCAAAAGATATTTTATGTTTTGATGTTGTTCATTGACATATGTTATTTAAGTATTATTTTTTAAATGAGGGATATATTATCATCAACGCAAAAAAAACTCACATATAACCAAGGTAGGAGTATAATTATAATAGTTTTAATAAATGAACTATCTAGTTTAATATTGGAATGGATCATTCAATTAATATAATTGAATGCAATGTAGACTGCCACACTTCATTTTTTTTGGTAGTTTCTTTGTTGACCAACTCCATATCTTATTTCTTTCATTGTTCACAATGTTATGTAACTCTTGGATTTATGAATTAGATGTGTCTACTGGGTCGAATGCTATTGCACCTTTTCCCTATTGTTAACCCTTTAGTCTGTAGGTGGTTTTTCCATTATTCTATCTTCCTAAATTTTTATTTGTGTTTTATTACTTGTGGACTAGATTAAGGATACTTTATTAGCAAACATGACTAATTTATTGCCATTCACTTATGTTTTCGATTGGCAATGGGATGTTAGAAAGTGCAAACATAAAAAGGTCTGATAAATGAAGGGGCAATAGGATGTTAGAAGGTGAAAAAATAAAAATGTTGATTACTTGTGGAGTAGATTAAGAAAGACTTTATTAGAGAACATGACCAGTTTATTGCCAATTTCACCTATGTTTTTTAATTGACGAAGGGGAAATGGCACATTAGAAGGTGCAAAAATAAAAATGTTATACCTTAATGTTTGAGGAAGAGAAACCGAGGAGATCTAATTTGACTAATTTAAAAAAATTATACACCTCTCCATTAGCCAAAGTTCCCTCCAACCTATGTGTTGAAGAGATTGTGAATTGAAATGACTTTTGAGGCATATTGGAGTGCATAATAAGATATAGAAGCAAAAGGGAGCCCATGGGATTCAAAATCAGATCTCTCGTTCCCAATCCATACACCACTTGTTATCAACTAGAGTGGAATTTTCAATAGTTCATCTTGTTTGATTCAACATCGATAATTTGTTGATACATTAGTAATGGATTTGATATCGTTGGTTCATGGATATGTTAGTGGTGGATTCAATATTGAGGCTTCGTTCACTTTGTTTGATTCAACATCGACAGTTTTCCAATACATTAGTAATGGATTTGATGTTGGTTGTTCATGGATACTTTAGTGGCAGATTCAGTATCTATGCTTCATTCACAAGGCTCTAATCCAATACAAAAATATACTCATTATGATCTCATCATGTAACTTACAGTAATATAACCCAGGTGGGGAGGATAACACTCCATCGCACAACCACTTAGTCTAGACTCAATTGACATCTCGACCCGGTTTTGATATTGGGATCAATTTGCAAATTAGGCCCTTCCATTTGTTTGATTTCACTTTTATTATAATTTATATATCAGGTTCCTATTTATATATGGGTCCCTTTTACCTTTCTCGATTTGAATGATGATCCCAATGTATTAAATTACCCTTATTAACATATGGTTCCCCCATGTAACTGCCATTCAAGCATATTTTTTTTATCAAAATAATTGCTTCGTTATAAGCGGAATTCTAGCAAATACATAACAATAAGCTTGGCTCAAAATAATTTGTATTGTCAAACCTATAAATACCATCCCAATATTATGATTGATCCTTACCCTTTATCGAATTCATCGCATCATCTTTCCTACTCAAGCCACTCCTCAATTCTTTGACTAGCTCGATTCATAAATTGAGCCTTCGCTTTCCTTGTGTCATTTGAAGCTGTGATCCCAATTGTGCGACCAGATCCCGATTTGGATATCGGTAGAATCCTCTCGGCCTTGTAAAGGAGCACTAAAGGAGTGATGTAGCCCAGTGGAGCAATTGATCTTGATTATGATATCCCACTTATAACCATAATATGTTTGTGGGTCCCAATTTCTATATTGGTCCTGATCACTAAATCAGGATGTTGAATGAATACCTTTTTAATCAAAATACAAACTTAATAGGTGGAGGTAATTCTCCACATTATTTGAAATATTTTGAATCTATCCACTTTATGGTTTTGATAGTGCCATAAGTTTTCACTTGCCTTTTCGAACCCCACCACCCATGCGAGTTTAATGCAAAGTGGTTGTTCGAATTTGGATGATATTATAGCATTTAGTTTTACACTTATGCTATATTCAAATGTGCAATTAACTAAAACTACAACTTTTCTAAGTAATTAAATTCACTCCCCTGCTTGATTGCAATTGAACCAAGAGTGTTATAGACTTGTCTCAAGTGACCACCTGTATATTGTGTAGTAACATGTATGTAATTCAATAATGTCCTCTAACCTTTCAATTTCAAAATTGAATTATTGAATTCTAGGTTGGTAGAATAAGAATTAAACTGAGTTAAATAATTTAGACATGTCAGTATTTCGATGGGGATATGTGATATCGGGTTTTCCCAACATCCTTTTTCCAATTTGGAGTTTCAAATTCTCTTAGGCCATTATCGTAGGTTTAGTTTGCATACATGAAACATGAACCACCATTTTTTATTATGCATAAAATATCTTAAAATAAATCCCAAACCCAAGAGCTCCTTTTTTTATGCTATGGGTGAGGAAAATAACTTCCAATAAATCCCAATCCGAGAGCTCCTTGTTCGATACTAAGGGTTATTTCCCTTTGATAGTTTGACGAATCTCATCGAACCAAGATTCAAATTCTAATGATATCGATTTTCTAAGGGCCATTGATTTTCATAAACAAAATTGGGAATGTTTATTCCATAGACTTATGCTTCATTGGATCGTTTGACCCCCTCAAACTATATTCCACTCCAAAGGAAATTTGAATTATCGTTCATATCAATGTAATGAAACTCAAATATATGTTAATTAATATGATTTCAAGGTGTCATTTCAAGCTATAACAAAGAGTTTGAATCATGGATTCGAATTGAATATCATTTGATTTCGAAATTGAACTCTACTATTTCTATTTTTTTTTTTTGGAATGGATAACATACAAATATTTCTACATGGCTACCAAGGGTTATAGTAGAAGGAAGAAAGGTTACTAGGGATAACCACTTTGGAAAAAATAGACGATCGAATACTAATAACAAAAGAAACAAATTAAACAATCCAAGTGGAAAAAAAATGGTTGAGGTTGACCTATCAGATAAAAAAATAAAAAATCCAACGAGTAAGCAACCAACTATAGAAGCAACTAAGAAAGATAATCAACCTGCCATGGACATATAAAAGGATATCAAATTGTTGGTCTACACATATATGTACTCTAATACAATAGGTTATGATGGAACTCATACTTATATACAGCAATTCTATTCACTTAATTAAGGATGGAAACGGTCTCCTTGCTCCTACGTATGAGGAATTGAATGAGACAGAGGAAGAATATATTAAAATTGTTCAGAACTGAGAAAATCATACATACATAATGCTATTGATAGATCTCTCGTGTTACAATGCACTAAGATGATTATCTATTTGATACAAAATATAGAATTCAACATGTGGAGGATCCTAAATAAATGAGGGAAATGCATTGGTGTGTTTGCAACAACTGATCTTGAATCTTACTGCAAGATGTATAGGGTGGAGATTCAATTTACAAATGAGAGGATGATAGACTTCACTTGTGACAACTGTTATGATATTTTGGTTGATTGGTATGAAGAAGGAAGAGTCTTTAAAACCTTGGATAATAATCCATTTCCAACCAAACACGTAAGGTTAGGGTATACTTGGGTGGTGAAATTGGTTAATACATTGTTCATAGAAAAAGGCTCTTCTCATATCAAAATCAATTTGGTTCCAATAATCCATCAATTCACTAGAAAGGAAGAAAGGTTACTAGGGCTAACCACTTTGGAAAAAATAGACGATCGAATACTAATAACAAAAGAAACAAATTAAACAATCCAAGTGGAAAAAAAATGGTTGAGGTTGACCTATCAGATAAAAAAATAAAAAGTCCAACGAGTAAGCAACCAACTATAGAAGCACCTAAGAAAGATAATCAACCTGCCATGGACATATAAAAGGATATCAAATTGTTGGTCTACACATATATGTACTCTAATACAGTAGGATATGATGGAACTCATACTTATATACATCAATTCTATTCACTTAATTAAGGATGGAAACGGTCTCCTTGATCCTACATATGAGGAATTGAATGAGACAGAGGAAGAATATATTAAAATTGTTCAGAACTGAGAAAATCATACATACATAATGCTATTGATAGATCTCTCGTGTTACAATGCACTAAGATGATTATCTATTTGATACAAAATATAGAATTCAACATTTGGAGGATCCTAAATAAATGAGGGAAATGCATTGGTGTGTTTGCAACAACTGATCTTGAATCTTACTGCAAGATGTATAGGGTGGAGATTCAATTTACAAATGGGAGGATGATAGACTTCACTTGTGACAACTGTTATGATATTTTGGTTGATTGGTATGAAGAAGGAAGAGTCTTTAAAACCTTGGATAATAATCCATTTCCAACCAAACACGTAAGGTTAGGGTATACTTGGGTGGTGAAATTGGTTAATACATTGTTCATAGAAAAAGGCTCTTCTCATGTCAAAATCAATTTGGTTCCAATAATCCATCAATTCACTAGAAAGGAAAATATTTTGAACTAGGTATCCATGTTATCTGCTTCTCTAGCAAAAGCCACTGGAATAACTCAAAATCCTCCTCTCAATGAAGCGCTTGAATTTTACATGCCTTCATATCTACTTAATTTAGTTTGTGTATCAAATTCATTTGTTGTACTAGATTGGCCTTGGTCAGTTGAGCACCCGCATGTCCATGTTTACTTCAAGGATTTGTAGAAGCAGAAGTATAAGTTCTAGTTTTCTCTCATATGTTATGGATTGCTAGTATCCCGATTCAAACTTATTTGTGAACCTTTCCTGAGAATATTCAATATTTATGGATTTCATGAGCATCTCTTATCCTTGCAGGCTTCAAACTGTCTCCTGATGATGATCCTAGAGTAGGGATCGAAACGTCGAGTTTCAAATTCATTCAATGTAGCTCCTCCTCACTCTAAGATATTAAAGTATTAGAATATATTGGGGATTGGTATCTAAATCAACACTCCATTTATATTACAAGATATGAAGTCAGTCAAGCTCCCCATACCTTGCTTGCCTATGTTGCAAATAGGTTACTTATACACGAGATAGGCTACTAGACCACATTGCATAGATTCATTGCCACTTCGATGAAGCATTATAAAATATTGTGTCCCACCTACCCACTATACATACATATGTATGAATTGAAAAATTCAACCTGGGATCGAAGTGAGGGGGAGGATATTGAAGAATATTTATTTTCACAATATTTTCATAAGAAATGATTTAGATGCACAATCCCCTAAAGGTTGTGGAAAATCACAAATATGAAATGAAAATTTCGTTCCCATATAAACATGAAAGAATGAATCAAAGTAACATAATAGAATATCTTTCACCTATGAAGAGGTGCTCAATATATTATAGATCATAGTAGAATAGAAATAACAAAAGGAGAAAGAAGATGTTGAAAAGCTTATCGCTGAGAAGTAAACCTTACTTGACAAAACAATGGAGCAAGAAAGGAGGATATTGTAATTTCCCCATTTTTTATAGCTCCAGGGAGAAACCACTATCCCATTAGACCCTCATGGGTCCTACTGGAAAATTAAATAAATTAGTTAGGATTAATATTGTTCCATGGTTATTTAGTTTAATTAAATTAAACTTTAAAGAAGTAATAAAGCTCATAGTTTGTAAATATTTAATTAGTATTTAATATTGTGATGAGTTGAATAAGCTTAGGTTGCCCAAGAGGGTGCATAGGACAATTAGTGGACCATATGAGCTATCTTCCACAATGGAAACTGGAAGAAAAGCAGAGAAAATCAAGAAAGCCACTAAAAATATGGAAGGCATCATAAAAGCAGGAAAGCAAAGAAAAGCATAAAGTAGTAGAAAAGTAGGAAAGAAATGGAAAAGAAGGAAAGTAGAGAAAAGAAAAAAAGAAGATAAAATCAGGAAAGCACTGGAAAAGCAAAAAAGCATAGAAAATCAAGGAAAAATAGACTAAAGCAGAAAGGCAAGAAAGCAAGGAAAAAGAAAGATAAAGCTGCCAGTACAAAATTAGTTAGTGAGGGCGCATCAAATGAGGCTAATGGTACACATACAATACATATGAGTAGAAAATTAACTTATAAAAGAAGAAGTATTGCAACCATGGACATATGTTTCCATTTTGAGTTTTGTATTGATAGTTTTGAGCTACTCAAGACTTGGGATATGTGCCCCTAGTCACTACTTGGGAGATGTGCCCCTACTATTCATCATTCTAGTTGAGGATTCAACAAGACCACGAGGAGGATGGAATTCATCCTTTCTCACTAAGTAAAATTGTAGGTCCATTTAACTTCTAGAAAAGCGAGCTCCTACCCTATCATGTGCTGAAGACACCCAATGGATTTAGTAAGATTTTTGTAAAGTTTAGTGATTGTCGTTGACATTGAATGAATATAATGATATCATGGATAGTTTTTTCTATAATGAAATACCTGTAATTTTTATTGACACTTCTGAAAATTAATGATATCAATTTGTTTCATGTGTTGCAAATCTATCCTTCTTTTCAAAGGATTTTATACCTATGCTTGTTGTGTAGTCAAATCTAGCTAGTTTCCTGAATTAATGTAGTAAACAACCTTACATGTATCCAAATTGCATTATTGGAGTTGTTGCATATTTTTAAGACTTAGATGAACCCATCCCAAGACCTAACTAAGGAATTTGTGAACCTATTGAGCCATTTGGAAAAGCTTGGAATTTAACTAGTCGAGTTGTCCTGAAAACTAGTAACCTGTTTTATAGCTTCCAAACTGAATCCAATTGAGTCTAATTGTTGATCTAAGTGTTTTTATAGTTGGTTGGGGTATTTTTTAGGCCATCCACTTCTATATATGCACCAAATCCATTAGGTTCCACATATTCCTGGGTATATTTCCTTTGTTACACCAAAAACTCGTCATCTTGAGTTATGTGTCCTTCACTTTCCCTAATTCCTAAAGCATGGATCCCAAATTGACTGAGGGAAGGGAGTTGTTAAGTTTTTCCCATTATGTTTTCATGCTAACTCACTTTTCACATTGACAAAGTGCGTCAGGCCCTTGACAACGTACTCTGCACATTGACAGAGCTTGTCGCTGACACCTTTTCCCTTTGGACAAAGCGTGTCACCCTCCAAAGACGCATGTTTCCCGTTGACAAAGTGAGGCACTATCGGTTAAAGGGGAAAAAGAGATGCTTTGAGCGTCTTCTAGAAGTAATATCATTGTGGAGGCCTATGTCAATATATCAGCAAAGACGGCATTTGATCCCCTACCTTATTAGGATGATCCCTTAGCCTTCTCCATCAAATCCTCAACCCCTTGTATCCATTTGGCCCTATATATTCTATGCTCCTCTTCATGGTGAAAGCGGAGAAGGACTAGAGAATCTAAATGTTGGTGAAATTCTGCTAGAGTGAGAACCCTTTCATCCACTGAAGGTAAGTTTGGATCCTGGAGGCAAAGGTCATTCAGAAGGAATTATGACGCCAAGTCTTGGTTGTAATCTCTTCTCCATTTTTTGCATTAATACAGTTAATATACATTCTTTCCATAAATATTTGTTGTTCACCATAGATATTTAGAATTGGTTTCCTTGACTACTAGTTTAGATTAATTTATATTTCATATTACTATCACTTGTATGTTTCCACTTGTTTGTTGTCTCTTGTGTTGCAGTTGAAGATCAAGGGCTGCGCTAAGCAAGGATACATCACCACATTAGGGAGGTGAGTAATCCATCTACATTCGTAGTAATCTGCTTAATATAGGAAAAGTTTGTATGTTCTGTCCTAATTTATTCTAGATCTATCACATTTAGACTAGGGAGATCGGTTAGTGTTTGCAGTGACGGATTGTTTGCAAACAAAATTGGAGACCATACTTGGGATTTGATTCCATAGTATTTTGGGTTGTTTTAAGTTGCGATTTGCATTTTTTTTATTTTCCTCTTAAAGCCTTCCATTTTTCCTCATTCGTCTAGATCTGACTTCCTGTGAGTCATTGGGTCATCCAATCTCTGTTAGGGACATTTTAATTAGCCAGTTACCTCCTTTTTGTTTTTTATTTTTTCAATCTTAGATTTCGCTTGACGCACTTGGGCAGTGTTATACCCGCGCCAATGTAATTATGATGAAATCTGTCTTAAGGAAAATCACATCACTAACGCACTTGTGCAGTATACATAAATAATCACTGACGCACTTTACCTTACTGTAAGTCACGTCGCTAAGTCTCTAATGCCCTGGTGCATACCTGAAACCTGCATCACCCTGTAAAAATGGGCATTTAGGGTTGGTTTTCCCACAAAAGTTTGATTTGTTTGGTTTTCTGGGATCTGTGTCTTGTTTGTCTTAGGCATAATTTTTCTCAGATTGGTTTGGTTCTTTCCTTGGTTTACTTTGAGATTTATATATTGATTAGTATTCTTAACAGTTATAAGAAGTCAATCAGTTGTTTCCTTGGTTTTGGTTAGTGTCAATCCCTTGCAAGTGAAGCTAGTCTTGTGACTCATTGAGGATCCCTGATCTGTTTTGATCCAAATGTTAAGTCTTTCAAGAGTCTATGCTGTTGTGGTTTTGGGTGTTATTGGAACCATTAGGAGTGAATCTTGAACTGTTGCATTTTTAGGATATTGACTTATTGAGAACTTATGTTTTTTTTAAAATTGCAGTAATAAGTAGTGTCTAGTGTTTTGAATCAAGATTGAAGAAGTGATATTATTCTTGTCATTTTTGAGTGCATTAGTTTGGAAAATAAAAAAATATTTACTCTCTTCATTTTGAGTGCATTGCTTGAAACTGTTGAGAAGAGAATTATGCTTTGGGTAGTTGTTTGAAATTTTTTGGAAAAGCTAAAGAGTTGTGTATGCTTATTTCTTTCGGGTGTTGAAAAGTTCATCTTCATCTCCTTGAAAATATTAAGTGAATTTAGGCCTTCTTGAAGTATTGAAAATGTTAGTAAATGCTCTCATATTTTTGGATTTCCCTTTCACCTCTTTTGTTCCCTGGTTTCAAATCGGATTTATTGCAATCAAAACAAGTTCATCTTTTCATTTTTTCTTGTAGATCTAGCTTCATTGAAAAAAAAAAAATTTCTTGGTTTGGTATGTTACTTTCGTTTTGTTGGATTAATTGAAAGAGTGATTTTAGTCTTTTGGTTTGATTGAAAAAGAAAGTAAAAAGGGTACTTTGTTCATTTGCTCTCAGAAAATAAATATTTCTCCTTCCTTTAGCTATTTTTCATCGAAAAAATGAAAGACTTTCACTTCATTTAGCTCAGTTGTGCATTTTCCCACGGGTCTACACTTCATGTATTCACCTAACCGTATAAGATAAAATCAAGCGGTAGCCTAAGTTAAAATCTATAGAAACTCATATGATAGGGTAGAGACATGTTCCGATGTCTTTAAACGTACTAGATGTCGTTATCTGGATGCAATGCATTCCAGAGGCTTGCAGTTCTTACACGTACTAGTCGGTATATCGAACGACCTTTCACGTACCTTCGGGTATATAGAAAGGCACTTCATGTACTTGATGGTATATAGGAAGGCTATTTTCGTATGGTTGTGCATTAGACAACACTATTATAGATTGGAGCTCCCACATATCTTGTGTATATCGAGAGACCCCACTAGGATCCTGAAACCATCAGAGTCAACCATTGTCCATTTTGGCATGGAAATAGATCGGGAACAACACTAGGGGAGCTACTATGCACGTACTTTCAGGTAGTCGGGTAATACGGTTGGGGGTACGGTCCTAATCCTCCTTGGTTAGTGCTATGAAATATCGGGCCGAGTATTACTGTTGGACCTTGTAGTATATCACAAGTTGTGATGCCTTGATACTCCTATGAGGTTCTAGCCCTTAATCCCACCTATCATATAATTTTTCTTGCGGACTTAGCTTGACTAGGACTTGAAGTGTGTTTTTTCTTTAGAATACTTTTAGGAGAAGAATTTCAGTAGTCGTCCTGGATGAACAACCCTTAAGGAGATCCTACAAAATACTAAACTTGCCACCTGGATATCCCCTTAGTTAGGATGAATACTCAGGAGCAAGAATGGACCAACCTACTACATATAGAGCACAGGAAGAAGGGATTACTATCATTGAATCAGGGGGAAACTTTTCTCCTCCTGTGAATCCGCCCATCACTAATCCTACGGGACCATTGTTGGTGGAACAACCTCCTTCGCATGACACATATTTTCATCACTCGCTTGAAGGTCACTCTAGAGCTATTGAATGGATCTACGATCGACCCCCAGATGACCCGATAGAAACTACTTTTGGTCCAACTGCATCATTTTGGGGGACCTCCTTAGGACATCTCATTTCCAATTTTGGTTCACCACCGGTTGTGGAGACTCCACCACATCTGCGCCCTGCCAGAATTATTCTGAACATGGAATTTTTCGCACCAATTCAAGAGACCGTGGCTTGCTTACGGACACTGGGAGAGTGGGTAAGGAGTCAGAGTTTCTATTCCCAATCCACTCCGGAGGTAGCCATTCTTGAACACCACTCCCCTATACATTCTTTTACACTCCCTTCACCAGGAGTTTCGGTACCTAATATGACCGCTTATGAACCAGGCCAACCCTTTTTTTCATCTAGTACACCTCAAAACCATTCAGTCGGTTCTACACCGCTGTTGAATCCAACGACTGGAGGGAAACCTTTAGATACTCTTAAATTCTTAACTCAAACAACACCTTCAACTCAAAATACGAGCAGAGGCTACCCTCTAGTTAGTGGTCAATATCTGATCATGGGTCAGCCCATGGTTAGTGGTCAACACCTAATTACTAGGACAACTTTAGGGACCAGACAATATCTAACTGGGGGGAAACCTCTAGTCAGTGGACAAAATATAACTAGGGGCAACCTCTAGTTAGTGGACAAAGTGTAAGTGGAGGATATCCTTCATACATGAACTACAATATGGTTGGGAGTTCACTCCCAACCATGGGACAACCTTCGTGGGATCATCATGTGGGGGGACCATCTACGTGGAGCCAACCCTGATGGAGGTATACATATCCAGGTAATCACAATGTAGTAACGAGTCAAATATATCAAATACTCTTTATAGTGGAGCACGTTATCTTGGAAACACGAATACCCCATGGGGATATCATAATGTTCCACCTGCTGGGCCTCCATCCGGAGGCCCACCACCCCATCTGCCACCATCCCCACCACCCATCCCACCTCCACCTCCACCGTCCAGAGGAACCCCATATTCAAGAGGAGGAACCCCGCATTTAGGAGGAGGACCCCCATCGGGTCCACCCCCTAACATGGGAGGACCACCTCCGTATGGACAACCCTATATGGGAGGACCTTATGATCAATCAATCCATGGTCCTATTGGTACCCAAATGCCGTAGCAATATTACCAGTATTTGCATCCAAACCTACAGTTACCATTTCTGGCTACGTTAGATCTAGAAGACCTGTCACGTTTGACCAATGATCCCATTCAACATGGAATGAATTGGACACCCATTCTTGTGAAGTTACCATCCGACATACCCAAATTTGACGGCAAACCTGGTGAGGGTCCCAAGACCCACATGATGACATATCATTTTTGGTGTTCTTCAAACTCGTTGATGGATGATTCTATCCGTTTGAGGATTTTTCAATGCACCCTCACCGGTACGGCTACAAAGTGCTACATTGAGTTACCACCACACTCTTTCGTCGATTTTTTATATTTAGCTATGGATTTTTTGACTCATTTTCAATTACCGATCCACTATGAAACCAGCATGGATATTTTAACTTCTCTTCGATAATCAACCTCCACCCACATTTATGATCATATTCATGAGTGGAGAATAATACGGTGACTCATTAAGGATCCCATTCCAGATTGGTTTACCAAGTCATTATTACCTATCATAGCCAAAGACGTTGCTATGGGCGGGACCATTACGGAAGAACAAGCCATTTCGCATGCTCAATATTTAGACCTAGTCTACACTCAATATGGCATGTTATATGACATAATTCCTAATGCCGCACACCTCACACATGACCCAACAAAACCTCATATGGAATCACATGCTGATGACATCATTGGTTCTGTTCATACCTAGACTGCTACTCAATCGGTTGGGTCACAAAGTCACATGGAACCGACACCAACTTCATGACCGACTGGAAACAATACGAACTAGTCATTGTTATACCAAAATCTTGTCATCAGAAGTCATGTATCAACTCAGTGCCTTAATCCCTGAAGTTTTCCCTGGATAGAACATTTTGAGTAAGCTATTGGACTTGTCTTCCACCATCTCTAGTAGGGTGGGAACATCCTGCTTCCTAGCAGGAGGCGCCAAACCTTGGCTGGTGCCTGATGTACACTAGCAACTTGCACCAGTGGCTCTTGATTCCCTCATGCATACTGTGGATAACCCTTCCTGGCGCATGTTGTCTTCATGTAGAGTGAGGCAGGGTTGGTTAGAGTAATTAACAAAGGGCTTCAAGCGAATTCTCAAAGCTGGGTGACATGGATACCTATCCCTAATTGGTAGGAAAAACTGGTATTCAGATCCTAACCTAATGGGAATATCCCCTAGAACTCTCCCCTAATCCTCAACTTACTCTATACTTCTAGCCTTATAAATAAGACCTCTCTCTCTATTGAGAGGGGAGGAAGGACTATAGCACTTTCATGCTGGTGGAATTATCCTAGGTGATCCTTATTCATCCCTTGGGAGACACACATCACCCTTTGGAGGCTTGGCTTGGATTGTTGGAGAAAGGTTATAGCATTAAGGATTGGATTTTAATCATCTCTCTTCTATGTATTTACCACTTATTTATAGTAATATAACCTCTTTCCATAAACGTCTTTGTGTTAATGATATTTAGAGCTTTCTTCCTTAACTATTAGCTTAGATCAGTTAGTGTTTAGATGTGCTTTTACTGTTTCTTTGTCTCTATATGCTTGACAGGGTTTTGCAGCTCTAGATCTGAAGACCATAGAGATTGGAGCGACAAAGAGGAGAAGGATTCACGAATCAAGAGGTAATACATCTATCTACTTGAATCTCTAATCGATCTAGGAAAGTAGTTTATATTCTGTATTCATTTGTTCTAGATCCACCTGGACTAGGGAGATATCACTTGAGTCTACTTGAGTAGATTGTCCATAAACAAATATGGAAACCATACTGGGGAAAGAACATAGTTTTGATTTCAATTTTATTTGTTTTCATTGATTTCTTTTGATTCATTTTCTATCCTCCTAATCCCCTCCCATCTGTGAATTTTTGCTATTTCATATTTTGTTGGCTTTCCTTGATTCTGTTTGGGATCAAGATTGGACCCATTACTTTATATTTTTGGAGATCTTTGCTTTCTTTCTTCTTGTTATTCTCCCGGTGCACCTGGGGGGATTAGATGGGGAAATTTAAATCCCCCATCTATCCACTTAGTCTTGCGATCTCTGATCCCGTTACCATATCTATTCAGCTTGTTAGGTCTGATTCCTAACCCCTTCCTACATTCAGTAATTGAGTTTTGATTGCAATTTGTTGCTTGATTTTGCATGTGTTTGTGTGCCTTTTGATTTTTGGGTGATCTCTTTTCTTTGGGAATTTCCAGCTTGCTATAGATGGTTGAGACATCATCTTTGATTTTATGAATGGTAGATCTAAAGAGAACTATAATTCTCAGATCCATTGCGAGCATTTGAGTAGGAAAAACAAACTTTTATAATCTTCGTTTCAAGTCTTATTCTTGGAATTGTTGGGAATAATTTTTAGACCTTAGGGTAAAAATATTTGGAAAGCTTGAAAGATCAATCTTGTAGTTTCTTAGTTATGACAACTTCTTCATTTCTTAGAAAGTTATAATCATATTTTAAGTTTTCGTAAATCATATTTGAAGATTGAAAATTCTCATTCGTTGATTTTCTTCATCTTTTAGGTCATTATTTTGAAATTTAGAGAATGTTACATTTTGAAAGTGAAATTCTTCTTTCCATGTTTCGTAGATTCAATTAAATTGAAAAGAGAAGAAAGAAAACCATTTACATTTTGGTGCTTGTTAGTTTTTATGATTTTGTTGGCATAGTGAAAAGAGTACTTCGTTGTCTTTTTCATTGAGTTTGAGTTATAGGGGTACTTGTTTATTTTTCTTATATCAGAAACAAAGGAATTTATCCCTACCTTAGATAGATTTCACTGAACCGGAAAAGAAAAAATTTGCATTTTTCCTATAGATTAAGTTGCATTTGTTTAAATTCTGGTCTACACTCCATGCATTCACCTAACCGCTCAAGATAAAATTAATGGTAGTGTTAGGTTAAAACTTTATAGTAGCTTGTGTGATAAGTTAGTGACATTTTCTGACGTTATTAAGCGTGGTAGCTGTCGTTATCTGCCTTCACTGCATCCTGGGGTCCTGCAGTTCTTCCACGTACCAACCAATATATCGAACATCCTTTCACATACCCTTGCGTCTATCGAAAGGTACTTCACGTACTCAGTAGTGTATTGGAAGGCTCTTGTCGTACGATTGTGCATTAGACAACACCACTACAAATTTGTGCTCCCACGTACCTTGAGTATATCGGGAGACCCTTCTAGGATTCCTATACCAACTGAGTTAACCAATTGGACATCCTAGTGTGGCAATACACCGAGAACAACACTCAGAGAGCTACTATGCATGTTCTTCCGGTAGTCGGGTTATATGGTAAGGGGTGCGGTCCTAATCCTCCCTAGTTAGTGCTCTGAAAAATTGGGCCTAGTATAACTGTTGGACCTTGTGGTATATCGCGAGTTGCATCGCCTTGAAAATTCTGTGAGGTTCCAGAACTGTGAATCCCCACCTGCCACCTAAGTTTGCTTGTGGATTTAGCTTGTGTATATTTTGGATTGTTTTTTTCTTTTTTATAGGTTAAACTTAGGAGAAATTTTGAACCAGTCATCTTGGCTGATCAACTTCTGAGAATATCTAGAAGGATTATCAATTTTACCACTTGAATATCCCCTTAACCAAGAGGAGAACTCAATAGTAAGAATGTATCAACCGATCACGTCTGTTCCACACGAGGAAGATGCCTCTACCCTAGACTCAGGAATTAACTACTCGTCTCCCATAAACATACCTATCTCTGATCCAACCGAATATTTGATAGGATCACAACCTACCTCATATGACACATCCTTCCATTTTTCGATGGAGGTACATCCTTGTTGGGCTCCAGGAATTGTCCCTTATAATGATTATTTACATTAATTTCCCAGCCAATTACCGTAATTTAATACATCTATCTTTAAAAGAGCTATTTTTCACTGTGCTTCATCAATTAAAACTCTTAAATGTAAAGTGAGCCTAATATGCTATTTCTAATGTATTAAATGCAATATTGTGCAAATCGTAAGCATTTCGGTACTCCATCCGACGTTTCATTCAACCCTTCTTCTTGTCCTAAGTTTCGCTCTAGGTTTGATGGCATGTTTCAATATTGGGTTATTGGTTTGGCTTATCCTCGTCTTCTACTTCTTGATAGTCTTGTAATACCTGCACATGAAAATTAAAATTATGCTTTGATAGTAATTTTTAAACACTATTCTAAATTTAAACAAAAGAAAACTATTAAACATTAAAAATGATTATTTTAAAAAACATATACTAATCCCATTTAGAATTTGTTTAGATTTAAAACTAAACAGTTATAAATAAAATGTTCTAATAAGGTGTTTAAGGAATGGTCAAAGGAAAGAATAATGTTATACTTAATATTAGAATAATGTTATACTTAATACTATAATAATGTTATATTCAATATGCCACTTCGAAAAGCAAGAATTTAAATTTACCATGGCATGAAAAACTATTATGTGGATTTTGAAATCCATATGCTACATTAAAACCATGAAACGGATATACTGAAATCAGATTATTTAAAAGTCCTTTAAGTGACTATGACGTGAAAACTTGCATTTATTATCACTTCACATGATAACGGATTGACTGCCATTACATTAAAACTAGCAGACTTTTTCTTATGCAGGTTCACATGAGGATGAAGAGGGAATACATAATATGGATGAGAAGGAGGGAGGCATTCAACGGATCTCATGATTTTACAACAAATAGAACCCAACATAATCTTAACCTAGCACCCAACAATTAAATCATGCAACAACCCATTGGAAATTCATCCCAGAAATCAGATTTATGAACTAATTTATGTTACGGGTCATTCGGACGCCCATTCGGACTGTCGTTCACACACGCACAATCATTCAGACACCCATTTAGACCGTCATTCTCATCCAGACGTTCATTCAGACTGTCGTTCGCACCTCCAAAATCATTGGTTTGGGTACTTAGACGCATTTATGGCAGAAATGGAAACGTGGGTTTTGTCCGTGGCGGTCCTCTCATGCTTCTCCACCTCCAAGATTCCACCCAGGTCATTTGTTCATCTACAAAAATCACGGGGTTTTGTTTCCCAAATGAAGGAAGTCATTTTGTACATGATTTGGGGAAAAACGCCCTCTCTCCCATATGTAAATTTTTATATATATAGAGGCTTTTGGCCATGTAAAGAGGGTAGTGGTAGCTATTGTCATTATTGTTGTGACTCACATTGGAGTTGAACTCTGTAATTTCAAATTTATCTGCAATAGAAGCTGGTTTTCTTTGTTATGTTCATCTGAGGAAGTAGATAGTCTTAGGCTATGACTCTGGGGGGGCACTAGAGGTTGCAAGCTCTTCTTTGTGTAGAATCCTGATTCAACCTATTCGTTTTGTTCATTTGTTGTATTTGTCAGCTAAGTATTTGTTTAACAATTTATTTGTTAAATATTGGTTTGTTTGATGCTTGAATTGTCTCTAGCCTTAGATTAGATTCAATTCTGTTGATTAGCTCTGTTAATTTATAGTTTGCAGAGCTCTGTGTAGGTATTTCCATTCTTATTTTACTGTCATTTCCTTCTTGCTTTATTTCTGTTCCGTTGCGTTAGTGTTTGTCATTCAGGTCCTGTCATTTACATTTTGCTTACTGTAGGTATTTACAGCTCATTGCTTTTCCCCTTTACAAACTACCTCTGCGTTCTATCCATTTCAATTTCCATTACGATTTTGACCATCATGCCTTTGCATCCTTTCCTCCTCCCATCTTTCTTCTCATGTTTATTGTTTGTTGCATTTACAACTACATTCACGTTTTATGTTCAGGAGACAAATTTTGGGGGCAGCGTTTGAGCAAACCATAATGAATATGGGAAAACGGTTCGAAACCCACTTCCCAAATAGGCCCATTTACCCCTATCCGTGAACAATTCCATAAATTATTAACAAGCGTGGAGAAAAGTGAGCTCGAACAGACCTCTACGTTTTGCCGTCACGTTTTCAGATCCATGTTGCTTTCCATGCGTTTTGCCCTTTCTCATTGCTTTTGTGTTTTTGTTTTTCTATCACGCCTTCCTGATAGCTGTAGGGTTTAGTTTAATTTTCAGATTTACATCTTACCGTAGGTAGAAATCCAAATTGCATTTGCTCTTTTGTTGATTGATTGCATTTTTTTTTGTCACCATAGAGTTGCACTTCATCTTCAGATTTCCATCAATAGACAGAGATAGTGTTAGGACGTAGAATTAGAATAGATAGCACATTTCCATTTGATTTCATTAGCCATAGATAGAAAATAAATTTTCTTTTATTGAATAGTGTATTTGATTTCCGTTTACATAGCATAGGGTTTACTTGCCCTTTATTTCTCGCAATAGAACGCATTTCAATTTGATAGATAGAAGTTAAATAGATTTACTTGCAAGTTGTTTATCGATTTATAGTAATACTTTGGAATAGTATTTCAATTAAGTTTTGTCAATTCATAGTTAGTTTTTTATTAGATTAGATTAATTAAATAGTTTGATTTCGATCAGTTTACTATTTCGCAACGCATTTATTTACGCTTGATCTTTAGAATAATGTTTTCTTTGCTTTCTACGAATCCTTAGTTAAATAATTAGGTTGAATTCCATAGATCATGTAGTTAGTTCGTTTTCTTAAGAAATAGAATAGTTTATGTTTTAAAGTAATTAGTTTATAAATTCTATAGCTTAGATCTTAGTTTCGCTCTTTAATAATCAAGTTGTAATTGCATTCTCAGATAGATCTTTCATTATGCACAAATAGAATATATTTCCAATTCATAGAATAGATTAATAGTTTGCTTAAAATGGTTTTTCTTCTGTTAGTTAGTTGTTTTTAGGCCAAGCATTGCTTTCTAGAATAGTAATTTCTTTTATTGCAATTTCAAATCTCGTCCATAGGTTAAGATAGCATAGATAAGTTTTACATTTGAAATCCTAGTTAGAGTATGAATGTAATGCTGTATGTAGTGTTTGAATGTAGTGTCTGAATGAAGTGTTGGATGTAGTATCTTTTGATAAATAATAAGATAGATGCTTTATGAATGTAAGTAACTTAGTTTTCCATTTTGAATTAGATTTCACTTTCCACTCTTAAATTACCATCTTTAGGATAATTTAGGCTATGGTATTTTAGGCTTTCAGTCCTGCACATATAGTGTTTGCATCTCACAAGATACCTTCCCAGGTAGACAATTAAGTGTTGAATTAGATAGCATATATTTTCACCAACATTTTGGCGCCGTTGCCGGGGAGGTGCTAAAGGGGTTGAAGGATAGACAGGTTTCCTTACACAGCAAGGGGGAGGGGAAAACGGTAAGATGCAAAGAGGACCTCACTACGGATATTCTGTAGTGTAATAGCCTGATGCATCCACTTTAGTGGGTTTCCCCAAAGCCTTGTTGTTCCTTTCATGCAAGTTTGATTTTATTTCTGCAAATTTGAGTTTGTTCCTTGTCCAAGTAATTTAATTCTTTGCAAGTATGTTTTTCTTTTTTCCAGTTAAGTTTGTTTTCTTTTTCGCAATCTAGTTTTCTGCAGTCAACGTGTTTATTTTTATGTAGGTATGAGTTTGATCTTTTTTTCACAAGTGTGTTTTTAATCTATAGGTGTGATGTGCTTTTCAATTTTGCAACTAATTTAGTTTTATTTTGGTTTGTGCAAATTTGCTTTAGGAATAAAGTTTTGTAGGTAATTTTTTTTTAATTATTATATATATATTTGGGTGCTGTAAGAGCCCCAACGACTAATCCTTGTGTGAAGCAGGACCTATCGACCAAAGACATGGACTCAAGGGTGAAAATCAGTATGATAGAACTCTCTCAAATCCTATCAACAACTGGGATCTTAATCTCTACCTCTCAAGAAGAGAAGATCTTAACAACAGTTAAGATCTTATCATCCTCTCCTGAAATGAAAGACGAAGAAAAATCCCAAGAGCTTCAAAAAGATTATCCCTGCCAAATTGCAATGGACGATATTGATACATTGGGGTATACATCCGAAGGAGAGCGACCTGAAACTAAAGAGTTCTCTACATGCAATCTAGCAGATCCTATGCATACTTCTGAAATCAATCAAGAGGAGGGGATCTGCATGACATAATGAAGGAAGGTGAATATGAGAACTACATCGAAAGATAGTTCCAAGAGGTAACCCAACCACAATACCATTCCTTCATTCGACACCTTCAGATGCAAAGACAAGTAAGTTGGTCAAACTTCCACATTCAGGTAATCATTGCAACAACCTTTTCATATGTGGATAAAGGTATAATTTTCATCTTGCTTCGCACTTGGCTTCATTGGAAGAGTTCATATACTTGAATACAAATATTTTCTTTCTTCTTAGGGTAGGGAAATGTATATAAATAAAATGTTGCATTCTTAGATTAGGGAATAATACAACTTTTTTTTCTTGTTTGTTTTTCAAATAAAAGAACTAAGAAGAAGATAATGTCAATGAATAAACCGAAACAATTTTCCATCATTATTCATTTTCATACATGCATATTTCTGACTATAACAATCACTCAAGACCAATTTTAAATACCATGGGGATTTACCATAAGTTTAAAGTCTATCCAAAACCTAGAGGTCACTTGTACATCCTAGCTTCATTACCAGAGTCTATTATTTAAGCATCTTTATCACACAATAGCATAAGGGTGAATGAAATTCCTAGTTGTGGGAAACACTACTATAACTCTATAATGAAAAAGATGAGTTTTGGGACTAGAGACAACTTTCAATCATTCTCTTATGGCCTCGTCCACTATACATTAATTAAGTTTGGCCATGTCATGTCTTTGGAATAAACTAAATGTGTAGTCTATTTTTAATGCACAAAACCTTTAAAGGGAAATTTATAGAATGTCCTCCAACCCATATGCCATCCCAATCCGTAAAAGGTTTTCAGAGCTACCTCCCCATCCTGTTGCAAAAATAAATATATGTATCAATCTCTTAAGGGTGGTGGTAAAGGCTAGTTTCTGCTATAAAAAGGGTGTAAGAGGCTAACCCATCGGGGTACTGAACATGATCGCTGGCAATGGGGCATTCTGTCTGGGGAGGATATTTTTTAGATATCAAAGTTACCCCATCAGGGTAGTGAACAAGCTTGTTGGAAATGGGTTTTGACTTTGATGTCTTTCACTATGCCTAATCTATATTTGTGTGTATGAACGATATACTTATGTAAACTCTTAAGAAGAATCATGCATGGTTGAACAACAAGTTAAATGAACTTCATTTAATTTCCATTTGAGAATGTTTGTAAGTTGCACTTAAGACCATGTTGTCTAATTCATACTATACCTAGGATGTCACTATCCTAGAAGTGAGACCCATAAACTTAGGATCTTAATGAACTCAAATGCAAACTTTGTCCATAATTACTTGAATAACAATAAACCTTTTAGAAGTAGAAGGGATGACTAGTCTCCTATGGGATTTACAGACTATATATACCCTCATGTTTTCTATTTTGGGAGACATGAGGAAAATCCCCTATCATAGCTTATATGTGGTCTTCGTGAGCATAAACTGATGAATTTGCATGTATTGAAGAATCTGCCTTAGTATGATATTACCTGCTGAGTGTTGTTGATCCAGAGTGTTAACATAAGAGAATACAACCCAGTCTTAATTCATTCATGGCACGAGGATGTGCCATACCTTCGATCTGGGGGAGAGAGAGTCTTAATTTATATGGTATTCATAAGTATGAATTATTATTGGTTGGCAGAATTGTATGTATTAAGAAATCTTAATTAATAGTTGTTTTGGTCTACTCATAACATAACATAATAATTTTTTTTCTTTCTTTCTAAGTTCTAGTTTTTTATGCAGTAATAAAGATTGACTTCGTTTTGCTGAAAGATTGCCTATAAACTATTTGATGATCAAACAGAGTTTTTGAATAAATGCAAGACCACTTCCAATTCATTCATGGCACAAGGATGTGCCATACCTTCGGTCTGGGGGAGTGTTGGGCTCCAGGAATTGTCCCTTATAATGATTATTTACATTAATTTCCCAGCCAATTACCGTAATTTAATACATCTATATTTAAAAAGGGCTATTTTCCCCTGTGCTTCAACAATTAAAACTCTTAAATGTAAAGTGATCCTAATATGTTATTTCTAATGTATCTTAAATGAAATATTGTGCAAATCGTAAGCATTTCGGTACTCCATCCGACCTTTCATTCAGCTCTTCTTTCGGTCGTAAGTTTTGCACTAGGTTTGATGGCATGTTTGAATATTGGATTATTGGTTTGGCTTATCCTCGTTTTCTACTTCTCGATAGTCCTGTAATACCTGCACATGAAAATTAAAATTATGCTTTGATAATAAGTTTTAAACACTATTCTAAATTTAAACAAACAAAAACTATTAAACATTAAAAATGATTATTTAAAATAACATATACTAATCCCATTTAGAATTTGTTTAGATTTAAAAAGAAACACTTATAAATAAAATGTTATAATAACATGTTTAAGGAATGGTCAAAGGAAAGAATAATGTTATACTTAATATTAGAATAATGTTATACTTAATATTATAATAATGTTATACTCAATATGCCACTTCAAAAAGCAAGAATTTAAATTTACCATGGAATGAAAAACCATTACGTGGATTTTGAAATCCATATACTACATTAAAACCATGAAATGGATATAATGAAATCAGATTATTTAAAAGTCCTTTAAGTGACTATGACGTGAAAACTTGGATTTATTATCACTTCAGATTATAACAAATTGATTGCCATTACATTAAAACTAACGGACCTTTTCTTATGAAGGTTCACATGAGGATGAAGAGGGCACGCATAATATGGATGATAAGGAGGGATGCATTCAATGGATCTCATGATTCTACAACAAATAGAACCCAACATAATATGAACCTAGCACCCAACAATTAAATCATGCAACAACCCAATGAAAATTCAGCCCAGAAATCGGATTTATGAACTAATTTCCATTATGGGTCATTCGGACGCTCATTTGGACTGTCGTTCGCACATGCACAGCCATTCAGACGCCCATTCAGACCGTCATTCTCATCTAGATGTTCATTCAGACTGTCGTTCGCACCTCCAAAATCATTGGTTCGGGTACTTAGAGGCATTTATTGCAGAAATGGAAACGTGGGTTTTGTCCGTGGTGGTCCTCTCATGCTTCTCCACCTCCAAGATTCTACCCAGGTCATTTGTTCATCTATGAAAATCACGAGGTTTTAATTCCCAAATGAAGGACTCCGTTTTGTACATGATTTGGGGAAAAACGCCCTCTCTCCCATATGTAACTTTTTATATATATAGAGGCTTTTGGCCATGTAAAAAAGGGTAGTGGTAGCTATTGTCATTGTTGTTGTGGCTCACACTGGAGATGAACTCTGTTGTTTCGAATTTATCTGCAATAGAAGCTGGTTTTCTTTGTTATGTTTATCTGAGGAAGTAGATAGTCTCATGCTGTGACTATGGGGGGCCCACTAGAGGTTGCAAGCTCTTCTCTGTGTAGAATCCAGATTCAACTTGTTAATTTTGTTCATTTGTTGTCTCTGTCAGCTAAGTATTTGTTTCTGCAATTTATTTGTTAAATATGAGTTTGTTTGATGCTTAAATTGTTTGTAGTTTAGATTAGATTCGATTTTGTTGATTAACTTAGTTAATTTATAGTTTGCAAAGCTCTATGTAGGTATTTCCATTCTTGTTTTACCGTCATTTCCTTCTTGCTTTATTTCTGTTCCGTTGCTTTAGTGTTTGTCATTCAGTCTCTATCAATTACGTTTTGCTTAGTGTAGGTATTTACAACTCATTTCTTTTCCCCTTTACAAACTACCTCTGCGTTTCTGTCCATTTCAATTTACATTATGATTTTGACCATCAGGCCTTGGCATCCTTGCCTCTTCCCATCTTTCTTCTCATGTTTGTAGTTTGTTGCATTTACAACTACATTCATGTTTTCTATTCAAGAGACAAATTTCGCGGGGAAGCGTTTGAGAAAACCATAAGGAATCTGGGAAAACGGTTTGAAACCCACTTCCCAAATAGGCCCATTTACCCCTAACCACAGTCAGTTTCTAGAAATGCTTAGCAGGTGTGGAGAAACGTGAGCCTGAACAGACCTCTTCATTTTTCCGTCATCTTTTCAGATCCGTGTTGCTTTCCATGCGTTTTTCCCATTCTCATTGCTTTTGTGTTTTTATTTTTCTATCATGCCTTCTTGATAGCTGTAGGGTTTAGTTTAATTTTCAGATTTACATCTTACCATAGGTAGAATTCATAACTGCATTTTCTCTTTTGTTGATTGATTGCATTTGTTTTTTTCACCATAGACTTGCACTTCATCTTCATATTTCCGTCAATAGACAGAGATAGTGTTAGGACGTAGACTTAGAATAGATAGCACATTTCTATTTGATTTCATTATCCATAGATAGAAAATAGATTTTCTTTGATTGAATAGTGTATTTTCTTTCCGTTTACATAGCATAGGGTTTACTTGCTCTTTATTTCTCGCAATAGAACACATTTCAATTTGATAGATAGAAGTTAAATAGATTTACTTGCAAGTTGTTTATCGCTTTATAGTAAGACTTTAGAATAGTATTTCAATCGAGTTCTGTCAATTCTTAGTTAGTTTTTGATTAGATTAGATAAATTAAATAGTTTTCTTTCAATTAGTTTACTGTTTTGCAACGCATTTACTTACGCTTGGCCTTTAGAATAATGTTTGCTTTTCTTTATACGAATCCTTAGTTAAATAATTAGGTTGAATTCCATAGATTAGGTAGTTAGTTCATTTTCTTAAGAAATAGAATAGTTTCTGTTTTAAAGTAATTAGTTTATAAATTCTATAGCTTAGATATTAGTTTCGTTCTTTTATAATCAAGTTGTAATTGCATTCTCAAATAGATCTTTCATTCTGCACAAATAGAATAGATTTCCAATTCATAGAATAGATTAATAGTTTGCTTAAAATTGTTTTTCTTCTGTTAGTTAGTTGTTTTTAGGCCAAGCATTGCTTTCTAGAATAGTAATTTCATTTATTGCAATTTCAATTCTTGTCCATAGGTTAAGATAGCATAGATTAGTTTTACATTTGAAATCCTAGTTAGAGTCTGAATGTAATGCCGTATGTAGTGTTTGAATGTAGTGTTGTATGTAGTGTCTGAATGAAGTGTTGTATGTAGTATCGTTTGATAAATAATAAGATAGATGCTTTATGAATGTAAGTAACTTAGTTTTCCATTTTGAATTAGATTTCACTTTCCACTCTTAAATTACCATTTTTAGGATAAGTTAGGCTAGGGTAGTTTAGGATTTCAGTCCTGCAAATATAGTGTTTGCATCTCACAAGCTAATTTCCCGGGTTGACAATTAAGTGTTGAATTAGATAGCATATATTTTCACCAACAATCCTGGAGCTACGGATTGAATTTTTAGTTAGCCCCATGATGAATTTGTATCAACAACATTTGGTCCGTCCGCATCCTTTTGGTACACATCTCTAGGCTGACATGTTGCCGAGTTTGGTTCAATTTCCATGGAAGAAACCATACCTCGTCGTTGGATTCCTAATGATGTAATCCTTGCGCCACTTTATGAACAAATGAACCATTTTCTCATGGATGGTGAACAACGTAGGTGCGAGAGTCTCACGCGATGAGCAAACATTCCAAATACACCCATGTTTCAATATACCCATGTGTGCTCTTTATCGTTCACTTCTCCAGAATCATCCTTACCTAGCTCGACCACTTACGAACCGGGTCAACCCTCATTTCCAATGAGTACACCTTTAATTCAGGAGACTGGTTCTATACCTACCGTGACTCCCACCATGACACTCTCCAAAGGGAAACCTTCAAAGTCTGTTAACTTTGGAACACTACCTCCACCTCCCCCACCTCAAAACTCAAGGGGAGGATATAATTTTCCTGTTAGTCTACTATCTGGCATAAGTAATCCTTTTGTTAGAACTCAACCCTTGGTCATGAGTCAACCTAGCATCAGTGGTCAAAATTTGGTCACTGAGCACATTCAAGTTTGTGGAAAACTTTCAACTGGGGGGAAACCCCTATTTGGTGGACCTAACCTGACCGGGGGACATCACCTAGTCAGCAGTCATACCATGAGTGGAGGATACACTTCTCAATCGAGTTTTAGTATGTTTGGAAGTACTCTTCCAACCATAGGACAACCCACATGGACACATCATGCAGGGGGGCCATCCATTTGGACCCAACCCCCATAGGGACACATTAGCTCAGGACATTGTAACAAAAATATTGGGAAACACTATCCAAGAAATATTTTTCCTGGATTACCCTACCTTGGAAACCCTAATACCCCATGGGGGCACCATATTGTCCCATCGACCGAACCTCCAGCAGACGGGGCACCCCCACCACCTCCACCACCTATCCCACCACCTCCACCACTATCTAGTCCACCTCCACCCCATTCTGGAGGTGGAGGACCCCCGCCTTATGGTAGCTGACCTCCCCATTCCGGAAGAGGTGAACCCCCTCCTTACGACGACGACCCACCCCACCTTGTAGGAGGTGGACCCCGCCTTCTGGTAGATGACCACCTCACTCCGGAGGGGGAGGACCCCCACCTTCCAATGAAGGAACACCCCACTCTAGGGGGGAGGAACCCCACTGTCCGAAAGAGGACCACCTTATTCCAGAGGGGGAGGACCCCCACCTTTTGGTGGAGGACCACCACATGCTGGTGGAGGCAGACCCCCACCTTATGGAGGATCACCTTACCTTGGAGAGGCCCCACCTTTTGGTGGTGAGCCACCTCATTCTGGAGGAGGCGGACCCCCTTCCGATCCCCCTCCTAACCCTAATGACTCACCCCCATACGGCCAATTCCCTATGGGAGGATCCTACGGTCAATTCATCCATGGTCCTACTGGTACAAAGATGCCATATCAATATTACCAGTATTCGCAGGCCAACCAACAATTACCTTTTCTGGCTACACTAGATCTTCTAGATTTATCACGGCTGACCAATGATCCCATCTATCACGGTACTAATTGACCAGCTATTCTGGTGAAGTTACCTTTTGACATTCCGAAGTTTGAGTGAGGATTCCCAAAATCATGTAATGACAAATCATTTATGGTGCTCGTCTAATTCCCTAATAGATGATTCCATCCATTTACGGTTATTCCAGTGAACCCTCATTGGCCCTGCTGCTAAGTGGTATATTGAACTACCACCACACTCTTTTCATGATCTTCGATCCTTGACCATGTCCTTTTTTGACACATTTCCAGTTACCAATCCGTTATGAGACTGGTACAGATATTTTGACCTCTCTCCGAAAAACTACTACCACATATATTTCTGATCACATCCATGAGTGGAGGCGGAGATGACGCTTGATTAAAGCTCCCATTCCGGACCAACTCCTTGCGAATTGGTTTACCAAGTGACTCTTACCCATTGTGGCCAAAGACGTTGCCATGGGTGGGGCCGTCACCGAAGAACAAGCTATAGAATGTGCCCATTACTTAGACTTAGTCTATGCTCAATATGACACCCTATATGATATTGTCTCTGACGTTTCCCGCTCTACTTACGACCCAACAAAACCACCCTCGGGACCTTGTGACGACAACATCATAGGTTCCATTCAAAACAAAATTTTTTCTCAATCCAGTACCCATGTTGGTTCCAACCCATCCCCATCACAGTCTGGGAAAAACACCAATCAATCACCCAAACCTGCTGCCACCGAAGAAGTGAATTCATTTCAATTTGCTTCACCTCAGAAATCCAGTGGAAAAATGAAGAACAAGGGGAAAAACAAAAAACCTTCTAATCAACAGGAACCAAAACAAAACAATCTTGATACCACCAAACCTAAGCAGAAGAATAAGTTTCTGTGTTTAATGTCCGGTGATGACCACTTTACCAAAGAGTTCTCATGTTGGGATGAGGTCCAAAAGTTCCTTAAAGGGAACCCCAAAACCGCAGTTCTAACTGATCCCTTCCCCACGCAACAACAACAAATGATCCCGCAACAACCCTCTCCTTCTCAAGGAGAGTCATCCTCTACCGCTCATGTTCTCATGATGCGTAGTGAAACCGTCAACTTGAACACATGATCACGTTCTTATGACTTGGTCCCACCAAAGGGACCTATAGAAAGTAATACTGAAAAAGATTTCGTTTCTACATCGGACATTCCCGCGCCGCAAGGTACTCTCACTATTGAAAAACCTTCCTTTGATTCAGCACTACGTTTGCCGAAGAGCATGATTAGAAAATATGTTATCAATCCTAATGCTCGGGCTGCTCAGAATTACAACATTCTAGAGGACCTAACTGTCACCTACCCAATTTTTGAGAATAATTATTTTTCTACTATTATCCTTTTTGCAAAATACTTCGTGTTAAATTATAATTACAAGTTTTGTAATTATGACCAACTAGGTCAAAGATGAATGTAATGACTCATTATTATTATTTAATAAATAAAAATGGGAGACAAACACTCAAGAAAGCTGTTACAAGAGTGTCCACTGGCCCACTAGGAGGAATGGAAGCTGCTGGAAGGACTGGGACAGATGGCAGCATTTGCACTCTACCATTAGTTGTTGTTATGGGACAACTCCCCCTAATTTTGTGGTATTTCCCTCTCTAGGTGGAGGGAGGTGAGCAGGTAGCTCACTAATGACCAGTTAATTACAAAAAGACCTAGAAAGCCTATAAAAGGCAATTCGAATTGAGCAGGGAGCTCTTACAATGTTTTTTGTAGAAACATTTCCTCAGGGCATCAGGTGATGGCTGAGAGATTCGAATAGGGAGGCTGTGGAGAGTGCAAGTGTAAGTATGCAAATGTTATGAGAAGGATAGACAAGAGGTGCTAGTGCTGGTCCAATTGCTTACTAAGCCTGTAAGGCTGGATAAAATTTCTTGCTGCTGCAAGTAGAGATCCTAAGCTTCAAAACTTTCTTCCTCCTAGTGGATCAGTGGATATGCTCAGGGGTCCTAAGGCAGAAATCTTGGCTGCTTGGGAGCAGGTTGGGTGGAACAGGCTTCTTGAGTGATTTGTTCCTCCCATCATACTCAGGTTCTATTCTTTTTGTGTTTTTCCAATCATATAAATGCTCTCAGAAAATGGCTTAGTAATGTTATGAATGATCAGTAGCAGACAAATGTTATATCCTAATTAATTTAGATTTGCTGAAATGATAAAATGACTCCTATACATTTTTCCCCATGCATGAAGCTGCATCATTCTCCAATACAAAGAGGTAGCATTAAATCTGTTCAGTTAAAGGTGAAACCTAGCATGCATCTAAACATATAAACCCAAGAGACCACCCATGCACAGACTTATGTTCCCCATGCATCTTATATTTTAGCAGCTGTAGATTAGATCTTTGCATGCATTGTTTTTACTGTTCAAATTTGTATGCTGAAACAACATATGAGAAAATAGTTATAGCAGTAGGTTCTTTTCTGACTTCTGAAGGTGGACATGGTGTTAACATCTAGGGTTTACTAATCATCAGTCATTTCTTCAAAAGAAACCAATATCATGCATTCTGTTTAACCACATACTCATTCTTTTATTTGTTATTTGAATCTGACTAATCATTATAGAAATTCTTATCATCACTGTATTATTTTTGTGCAAAAAAAAGGAGCACTGCATTGTTCTTTCATTTTCTTTAGAGGTCCAAATTGGAAAAATATAGGGAGATGAATTAAAATAGAAAAACTGTTATATTCATAAGCAATTAAATTAACTGACGAATGCACTGTCATTTTCTTGTTTTCTGTATTATCAACTATATGTGGCAGAATTTACATCACAGGATATCATGTTATTAAAAGCAAAGAAAAGAATAGCATTATTGAATTGACAGAGCAAAATAAAATATCTCTACACCCAAACCAGGGTTGACCTGTTCTCATCACACCATTATTTACAAACATTTAACAACTGCCAAATCAAATGTTTCATTATCATATATATCCTAATTGTAGAATAAAGTTCTATTATTCTTGATTTTTAAACATCAAATACAACCCAACATATTTCATTATCATCGACAGGCTAGGGTTTAACATCATCACAGTTGTATTCAAACAAAACTAACACCTTTTTATTATCGGCTTAACCTGAGCATGCACAGATGTAATGCAAGCCAAGTAGATCATTATCGGCTTATAGCCACTCTTTAAATAAACATCTTAAACAGGCCTTCAGGTACAATTCGAAACGAGAGCTCACAACACCATACGTAAGCATTAAACCCTAACCGTAAACATTTCCATTTAAATTTACAATGGCAGCATCCTACAGATTGCCTCTTTGGTCATTGAAGTTTCCATTCAAATTTACACTATACAGCTAATGCCAAAACAAAACTTTAGTCAACATTTCTTTTCCCTTTAGTTTCATACTTGTTCTTCCATCAACTTAGAAGTGCCAAATGATAGACATCAAACGTTATATGCTGTGAAACTCTTTGAAATCACGAGGGTTCAACCCTATCAAGCTCGCCGAGCCAAGGGATGGTCGGCCATACGTTTTAAGAAACATTTACATCATCTACACTAACAAACAAAACATAAAAAATAACGTTTCCCAATGCTACAGGCGAGGCAAAATCCATTGCCGAGAAGACATACTTCCAACACCCTGCTCATCAAGTCCGATTCAAGGAGAACCATGAGGGAGGGGTACCACCGAAGCTTACCGGTGGGTTCACTATATTTCTTCTCCCCGTCAACTTTACCGACACCCTGCTGTTCGCCGAGAGCTACCTGCCAAATGACCATGCTATGAGTTAAATATCAATCATGAAATAACGGTGCATGCAACAAGAAAACTTTTAAACTTTTTCAACTTTACTGTACCTGAATCGTGACAGAAGCTTGACGAAGCCAGCCATCCATCCATTTCGAAGGAGAAGCACCCAAATCGAAGGCCACACTGTGTGATACCTTTTGGAACTTACAACCCGATCAAAACTCCAGACTTGCAAGTCACTACAACGCCACAACAGACGCACTCATCCAACCTGTAGATTGCCACACTATTCAACTCAGACTCGGCCTCCTTTGATAGCATTCACTTACAGTCTAGAGGTTTATCCTGGTCTCAGGATCGAGCTCGAGGGAGGATAAAAACATCAAAACCCTAAGTGCCTCTCGGCCAGTTGGCCTCACCCCAAACCCTACCATAGAAACGAATGCCAAGAAAACGTTACATTATCCCATAAGTTACGTTAGGGTTCTCTACAATCCCAATGCATAGCAATCAACGAGGCAGATCTAAGTTCCATGAGCCATGTTGGAGGGTGGTAGGTGCGATAATAACTCTCCCCTCCATCTTCCAAGCCACGAAGTTTCCAACTTTGTTGACACCAGGGAAGGAGGCCCGTTACAACTCAGCATTGCAAAACCTTATCACATGCAAAACATCCATCATGACATGCACGTAATATTACCCTTAACACGGTGGCCAGGAGAATTGATTGCAAACCCAATCATTTACTACACCCTTGAATTCGTACGCAGGATTTATGCAGTGCCATCATTCCACCTGCCAACCATATGGATCAACGTTAATAGCATCGACTTTATAAATTATACCTAGGCTAAACATTCACCGGTAGTATGTATTAAAGACTGTGTATGTTCCATGAAAATCGATATAAGTATGGTCATAGTATAGAACATCCACCTAGGTCGCATTTGATCCTAAGGTATGGATTGACTCCGCCCCAAACTTAATATAAAATCATTATAAAGTCCATCATATAGTTCATCAAGTTTTGCCCATTGCATAAATTCACAAGATTACACCCTTAGGGTATAGTTGCCCATAGAACCATCACGTACATTGTATGGTAGTGTATTAATGCATAATGCATCACCATTATAATTTCCCAGGTAGTAGAGAACTAGAATCACCTTATCACTCTTTCTATGGTATGCTTAGGACCATGTGTCCTTGTCTTAAACCTGTCACCGTCGAAATTTATAAAAGAGTTATTTTAACAGCCGCAAGTCATTCATGGAATGACAACAAGTGAAGTCTCAAATGCCTAATGAAAACATTCATAACAATCACACTTTGAGATTGATGATATCTGCAGTTTTTGAGCTAGTCAAATTCCTCTTACAAATTGGAAGGAAACCATACCTGTAGCGTCGAAATCCTAAGCAGTTTTAATTTTTATCACGGTTATTAAATACTCTGAATTTTACCGCTTTGTCTTACCTGCGAATCTGCGCATGAAGGACGAGTACAATGCTTTAGCTAAGTAGCTAAGTAAGCCTCGAGGCACCTCGTGGGACCCCTTTCATCATCATCAAGAAAAATTAAACTGTCAGTACTTGTCGAGAAGAATTATGTTTTCCAAATGCATCACAATTTTCAATCATTCCAGCATATAAATAAAGGACATAATCATTAATTGGATTCATGATGTGTCGCCGACACGATACACCATCAGAAGACAAAAAGGAACAACAATAAATTGTTCCTACTAAATGTCGCATTTATTAAGTACTGCTTTATTAAATATTATTATTTATGCATTTTACAAATGTTAGCATTTAATGACATTTTTTTTTTTAAATTTTAATGAAAATATCCGAATGTTACATGTGGTATCAGAGCTCATATTCGAACTCTAGGCCTAAAGACGGTCCAAGAAACATGCAAACAGAAAACTTTATGACTGTGAAATTTTTCGCTAACTCAAGTTTAAATTATTTTGTCGTATACAGATAATTTTCTTTGATTTACAAATATGGAAGGATCTGCTGAACACATAAGGGGCAGATTTCCGCCAAACAACCCAAGTATGGAACAACAATTCCAGGGCAATCGGGGTAACGATTTGTCAGAATTATTGTGTGATTTTCAAGAATTAAAGGCAGAGATCCAATCAGTAAAACAGGACAATGAAAGAATCCTGAGGACACAGGAGGAGTTGAAGCAAGCACTGTTCGACCAATATCCAAAATATGAACAGAACCTTGAACATACTTCCGAAACTAAATAGCTATCTCATGAAGGCAAGGATAAACAAACAGAAATAGATGAGGGAAACAACAACTCAACATCATCAAGAACTACCAAACATCCACATAAAAAGAAGCATAACTACTCTAGTGACAGCAGTGAAGGAGACTTCAAGCCAAAAAGGAAAAGGAATAAACAGTATGAACATATATCTGGTGAATTCAAGAAAATCAAACCCCCAACTTTCAATGGCAAAACAGAGAAAGGAGAGACAGCGGAAGCATGGCTGTCCGACATGAAAAAGTATTTTCAGATCTACGACTATTCGGAATCCTTAAAGGAAAAGATGGCAATTTATAATCTGACCGGGAAGGCAGATATTTGGTGGCAAGACCTTAAAAGGGAAAAGGTATAAAATACCAAGAGGTGAGTTGGAGTACTTTTAAGAGACACATTAAGAAGAAATTCTTATCCGAGCAGTATTATGAAGAAAAATCCAAAGAATTCTATGATCTGAAACTAGGAATGATGAACATGAAAGAACTGAACAACAAGTTTATAAGTTTGCTAAGGTATGTGCCGTATATGGTGGAAGAAAAACCAAAGGTCTAGAGGTACCTAATTTCTCTACCTTTCCACATCAAGGACATAATAGAGTATGATAACCCTAATACACTAGAAGAAGCCATGAGGAAATCCACTTTTTGATTTGACCAGAATAAGAAAAGAGAAGGGGTACCTAGGTGGAAAAACCCAAAACCTAGTAATTTTTAATAGAAAAAGAAAATTTTTAGATATGTTGGCGATTCTAGTTTCCAGAATAATTTTTTTTAGCAAAATAGAAATAACTAGCAGGAGAAATTTACAGCACCCAGGAATGTCCCCAATGTTTCCAGGACCAATGAACAAAAGCCACCTATAAAATGCTTTGAGTGCTAAGGGCCCCATTATGCCTTAGACTGTACCCTCAAGAAACAGGCGGCCAACCATATTCACTCCATACAGTCTGAAGCTACTGTAGGAGATGTGGTAAGAGAAGTACCCAGAATTAGTGCAGCATTCAACAACCAGCAAGCAGAACACCAAGTCTCAATGGTGGAGGTCGAAGGTATGCTGCAAAACCACCCAGTTTCTATTTTAATTGACCCCGGTGCTAGTCTAAGCTATATATCACCAGTTGTTGTAGAAAGACTCAATTTGAAAATAGAGAAATTCGATAAATCCTGGTTAGTTAGATTAGCGACAGGAACAAAAAGAAAGGTTTCTGATTTTGTGGAAAATTGTGTTTTATCTATGAATCAACTAACAATGCAAGTTAAGTTAAACATTCTGCCATTAGGGTCATATGACATCCTAATCAGTATGGAATGGTTAGAAACCCATCATGTCATTCTGATTTTTTATGAAAAAGGTTTCATTTGCCTGGATGATGAAGGAAATACAACAGAGGTAAAAGGCATCCCTAGAAAAACATCCGTTCGACAGATTTCAACCATGCAAGTGAAAAGGGAAATCAGAAAAGGGTGTCAGATGTTTGCAATAAATGTGGTGCAGGATGAGATAAGTACTAAGGAGGACAAACTGAAAATAGAGGACATACTTGTCTTAAAGGATTTCCAAGATATTTTTTCGGAAGAGATCCCAGAATTACCTCCCAAAAGGGACCTGGATTTTACTATGGAATTAATACCTGGTGTAGTGCCAAGTTCTAATGCTCCATACCGGATGAATATACTAGACCTGAATGAGTTAAAATATCAGTTGAAGGAATTGATCGATAAAAAATACATCAGACCCAACGTATCTCCTTGGGGAGCACCGGTCATTTTTGTTAAAAAGAAGGATGGTACCCTAAGACTTTGCATAGATTATCGTCAACTAAATAAAATGACGATCAAGAATAGGTACCCACTACCCCGCATTGATGATCTTTTTGACCAGCTACGCGGAGCAACAGTATTCTCGAAGATCGATTTATGATCAGGATATCATCAGGTCTGTGTGAAGGATGAAGACCTTTTCAAAATAGCCTTTAGAACTCGTTATGGACACTATGAGTTTGTTGTCATACCGTTTGGACTAACTAATGCACCTGCTGTATTTATGTGTTTAATGAACAAAATTCTGCCCAAGTACTTAGATAAGTTTGGAGTTGTGTTCATTGATGACATTTTCGTATATTCTAAGAACAAGGAGGAGCATGATGAACATCTACATATCATTCTGCAAGTTCTGAGGGAGCACCAGCTATATGCTAAGTTCAGCAAATGTGATTTTTACAAAGACAAGATTCAGTACTTAGGACACATAATCTCCGAGGAAGGGATTTCGGTTGACCCTGACAAAATAAAGGCCATTAATGAATGGACGGTTCCTAAAGATGTGACGGATGTGAGATCATTTATGGGCATCACTGGTTATTATCGAAAATTCATTGAAGGGTTTTCCAGGATTGCAAACCCAATAACATCGCTGCAGAAAAAGGGGAAGAAGTTTGTCCGGGATCAAAAGTGTGTAGACAGTTTTGCAAAGTTAAAAGAATTGCTGACTTCAGCGCCTATTTTGAGGATTGCAGATCCTAATAAAGATTTTGTAGTGTGCACAGACGCGTGTAATGATGGATTGGGAGGAGTCCTAACACAGGAGGGACATGCTGTAGCATATGAATCAAGAAAACTGAAAATACATGAGAAGAACTCTTCCACCTACGATCTAGAATTGTTAGCAGTGATTCATGCCTTGGAAATGTGGCGTCACCACCTTATAGGCAGAAAATTTACCTTGATGATGGATAATATGGGGCTGAAATGTTTATTAGATCAAATAAATTTGAATGCCAGGCAAGCCAGATGGATAAATTTTCTAAGTGAGTATGATTTTGAAATTCAGCACATTAAGGGGAAGGAGAATAAAGTTGCCGACGCGTTAAGTCGTAATGCAAGGATACATTTTATTTCAACCATCAACACATATGCAACAGATTTGGAGAAATAGATTTTTGAAGGAATTAAAGAGGATGAGGAATACAAAAAATTACAGGAAAGGATAGCAGAAAACAACTTTGAAAATTCTGTAACAGATTTCAGTTTAAAGAAAAATGGCTTGCTGTTGTACAAAAACAGATTGTACGTACCAAACGTACCAGCAGTAAAGATTCTGATTTTGGATGAGATGCACAAAATCTACTATTCTTTCCATCCAGGTTACAAGAAAACCATCACAATGCTAAGGAAGGAATACTATTGGCCCAGGATGAAGGATGAAGTAGCAGAATATATAGCCAAGTGGTTTGACTATCAAAAAGTGAAGGTGGAACATCAGCATCCTGCTGGATTGCTGCAGCCCTTGCCTATACCCAGCTGGAAATGGGAATTCATAAGTATAGATTTCATCACTAGGTTACCAAAGAATAAAAAATAGCACGACTCCATCATGGTGGTAGTAGACAAACTTGACAAGGCAACCCATTTTATCCCTGTCAAAACTACCCATAAAGCTCCTGATATCGCAGAATTTTTTATGAAACAGGTTTTCCGACTGCATGGGATACCCAAGGTAATAGTTTCAGACTGAGATTCAAAGTTCACAGGTAACTTTTGGAGGTCCTTGTTCAAAGGGTTAAACACCACCTTAAATTTCAGCACTGCATTTCATCCGCAAACAGATGGACAGACTGAAAGGGTGAACCAGATATTGGAAGATATGCTCAGAATGTATGTTAAGGATCAACCTAGTAAGTGGGAAGACTACTTGCATTTAATAGAGTTCGCGTATAATAATCACTACCATGCTTCAGCCAAACTTAGCCCATTTGAAATTCTTTACGGTAGAAAGTGTAACACACCGGTATCGTGGAGTGATCCGGTTAGCAGAGTCACCTTAGGGCCCGAATTGTTGCAGGGATTAGAACTAATCGTGAAGCAAGTACAAGGAAATATTAAAGCCACCCAGGATAGGTAGAAAATTCAAGCAGACCTTCAAAGAACTCATAAAGAGTACTAGGTTGGTGAACACGTTTTTCTTAAGGTAAGGCCGAAAAAGAGTTCCTTAAAATTGGGAAGCTGTGCCAAACTGGCACCCAGGTATTGTGGTCCTTTCGAAATCTTGTCCAGAATTGGACTCATGGCATATCAATTAGCCTTACCTTCAAACCTCAAAGTCCATAATGTTTTTCACATTTCATTTTTAAATAAATATGTTCATGATCCTACTGATGTTGTAAATTGGAATAATGTTCAGGTGGAACAAGGCGGCAATTTTTCGGTGGAACTGGACTGTATTCTCGCAAGGAAAGAAACTCTACTCTGGAACTGCACGGTTGTCCAAGTAAAAGTGCAATGGAAGCACTATAGCCCAGCAGAGGCTACCCGGGAGTTGGAGAGTAGTATGCAGGTTGCATACCCAACTCTGTTCCAGGAACACTCAAGGAGTGAATAAAGCAACATCGAGGACGATGTTGAGGCTTAAGGGGGGGTGTATGTCACCTACCCAATTTTTGAGAATAATTATTTTTCTACTATTATCCTTTTTGAAAAATCCTTTGTGTTAAATTATAATTACAAGTTTTGTAATTATGACCAATTAGGTCAAAGATGAATGTAATGACTCATTATTATTATTTAATAAATAAAAATGGGAGACAAACACTCAAGAAAGCTGTTAAAAGAGTGTCCACTGGCCCACTAGGAGGAATGGAAGCTGCTGGAAGGACTGGCACAAATGGCAGTATTTGCACTCTACCATTAGTTGTTGTTATGGGACAACTCCCCCTAATTTTGTGGCATTTCCCCCTCCAGGTGGAGGGAGGTGAGCAGGTATCTCACTAATGACTAGTTAATTACAAAAAGACCTAGGCAACCTATAAAAGGCAATTTGAATTGAGCAGGGAGATCTTATAATGTTTTTTGCAAAAACATTTCTTCAGGGCATCAGGTGATGGCTGAGAGATTCAAATAGGGAGGTTGTGGAGAGTGCAAGTGTAAGTCTGCAAATGTTATGAGAAGGACAGACCAGAGGTGCTGGTGCTAATCCAATTGCTTACTAAGCCTGTAAGGCTGAATAAAATTTCTTGCTGCTGCAAGTAGAGATCCTAAGCTTCAGAACTTTCTTCCTCCTAGTGGATCAGTGGACAGGCTCAGGGGTCCTAAGGCAGAAATCTTGGCTGCTTGGGAGCAGGTTGGGTGGAACAGGCTTCTTGAGTGATTTGTTCCTCCCATCACACTCAGGTTCTATTCTTTTTGTGTTTTTCCAATCATATGAATGCTCTCAGAAAATGGCTTAGTAATGTTATTAATGATCAGTAGCAGAAAAATGTTAGATCCTAATTAATTTAGATTTGCTGAACTAATAAAATGACTCCTCTACATTTTTCCCCATGCGTGAAGCTGCATCGTACTCCAGTACAGAGAGGTAGCATTAAATTTGTTCAGTTAAAGGTGAAACCTAGCATGCATCTAAACATATAAACCCAAGAGACCACCCATGCACAGACTTATGTTCCCCATGCATCTTATATTTTAGCAGCTGTAGATTAGATCTCTGCATGCATTGTTTTTACCGTTCAAATCTGTATGCTGAAACAACATAACAGAAACTAGTTATAGCAGTAGGTTCTTTTCTGACTTATGAAGGTGGACATGGTGTTAACATCTAGGGCTTACTGATCATCAGTCATTTCTTCAAAAGAAACCAATATCATGCATTTTGTTTAACCACATACTCATTCTTTTATTTTTTATTTGAATCTGACTAATCATTATAGAAATTCTTGTCATCACTATATTATTTTTGTGCAAAAAAAAGGAGTACTTCATTGTTCTTTCGTTTTCTTTAGAGGTCCAAATTGGACAAATATAGGGAGATAGAATTAAAATAGAAAATCTGTTATATTCATAAGCAATTAAATCAACTGACAAATGCACTGTCATTTTCTTGTTTTCTGTATTATCAACTGTATGTGGCAGAATTTACATCACATAATATCATGTTATTAAAAGCAAATAAAAGAATAGCATTATTGAATTGACAGCGCAAAATACAGTATCTCTACACCCAAACCAGGGTTGACCTATTCTCATCACACAATTATTTACAAACATTTAACAGCTGCCAAATCAAATGTTTCATTATCATAGATATCCTAACTGTAGAATCAAGTTCTATTATTCTCGATTTTTAAACATCAAATATAGCCCAACATATTTCATTATCATCGACATGCTAGGGTTTGACATCATCACAGTTGTATTCAAACAAAACTAACACCTTTTTATTATCGGCTTAACCCGAGCATGCACAGATGTAACACAAGCCAAGTAGATCATTATCGGCTTATAGCCACTCTTTAAATAAACATCTTAAACAGGCCTTCAGATACAATTCGAAACGAGAGCTCACAACACCATACGTAAGCATTAAACCCTAATAGTAAACATTTCCATTTAAATTTACGATGGCAGCATCCTACATATTGCCTCTTTGGTCTCTAAAGTTTCCATTCAAATTTACACTATACGGCTAATGCCGAAACAAAACTTTAGTCAATGTTTCTTTTCCCTTTAGTTTCATACTTGTTCTTCCATCAACTTAGAAGTGCCAAACGATAGACATCAAATGTTATATGCTGTGAAACTCTTCGCAACCATGAGGGTTCAACCCTATCAAGCTCGCCGAGCCAAGGGATGGCTGGCCATACGTTTTGAGAAACATTTACATAATCTACACTAACAAACAAAACATAAACAATAACGTTTCCCAATGCTGGAGGCGAGGAAAAATCCATTGCCGAGAAGACATACTTCCAACACCCTGCTCATCAAGTCCGATTCCAGGAGAACCACGAGGTAGGGGTACCACCGAAGCTTACCAATGGGTTCACTATATTTCTTCTCCCCATCAACTTTCCCGGCACCCTGTTGTTCACCGAGAGCTACCTGCCAAATGACCATGCTCTGAGTTAAATATCAATCATGAAATAACGGTGCATTCAACAAGAAAACTTTTAAACTTTTGCAACTTTACTGTACTTGAGTCATGACAGAAGCTTGACGAATCCAGCCATCCATCCATTTTGAAGGAGAAGCACCCAACTCGAAGGCCACACTGTGTGAGACCTTTTGGAACTTACAACCCAATCAAAACTCCAAATTTGCAAGTCACTACAACGCCACAACATACGCACTCATCCAACCTGTGGATTGCCACAATATTCAACTCAGACTCGGCCTCCTTTGATAGCATTCACTTACAGTTTGGAGGTTTCTCCCAGTCTTAGGATCGAGTCCGAGGGAGTCTAAAAAAATCAAAACCCTAAGTGCCTCTCGGTCGGTTGGCCTCACCCCAAACCCTACCACCGAAACGAATGCCAAGAAAACGTTACATTATCCCATAAGTTACATTAGGTTTCTCTACAATCCCAATGCATAGCAATCAACGAGGGAGATCTATGTTCCATGAGCCACGTTGGAGGGTGGTAGCTGCGATAATAACTCTCCCCTCCATCTCCCAAGCCACGAAGTTTCCAACTCTGTTGACACTAGGGAAGGAGGCCTGTTACAACTCAGCATTGCCAAACCTTATCACGTGCTGAACATACATCATGACATGCATGTAATATTACCCTTAACACGGTGGCCAGGCGAATTGATTGCAAACCCAATCATTTACTACACCCTTGAATTCGTACGCAGGCTTTATGCAGTGCCATCATTCCACCTGCCAACCATATGGATCAACGTTAATAGCATCGACTTTATAAATTATACCTAGGATAAACATTCACTGGTAGCATGTATTAAAGACTTTGTATGTTCCATGAAAATCAATATAAGTATGCTCATAGTATAGAACATCCACCTAGGTCGCATTCAATCCTAAGGTATGGATTGACTCCGCCCCAAACTTAATATAAAATCATTATAAAGTCCATCATATATTTCATCAAGTTTTTCCCATTACATAAATTCACAAGATTACACCCTTAGGGTATAGTTTCCCATAGAACCATTGCATACATTGCATGGTAGGGTATTAATGTATAATGCATCACCATTATAATTGCCCAGGTAGTAGAGAACTAGAATCACCTTATCACTCTTTCTATGGTATGCTTAGGACCATGTGGCCTTGTCTTAAACCTGTCACCGTTGAAATTTATAAAAGAGTTGTTTTAACAGCTGCAAGTCATTCATGGAATGACAACAAGTGAAGTCTCAAACGCCTAATGAAAACATTCATAACAATCACACTCTGAGATTGAAAATATCTGCAGTTTTTGAGCTAGTCAAATTTCTCTTACGAATTGGAAGGAAACCATACCTGTAGCGTCGAAATCATAAGCAGTTTTTATTTTTATCACGGTTATTAAACACTCTGAATTTTATCGCTATCTCTTACCTGCGAATCTGCGCATGAAGGACGAGTACAATGCTTTAGCTGAGTAGCTAAGTAAGCCTCGGGGCACCTCGTGGGACCCCTTTCATCATCATCAAGAAAAATTAAACTGTCAGTACTTGTCGAGAAGAATTCTGTTTTCTGAATGCATCACAAATTTCAATCATTCCAACATATAAATAAAGGACATAATCATTAATTGGATTCATGACGTGTCGCCGACACGATACACAATCAGAAGACAAAAAGGAACAACAGTTAAATTGTTCCTACCAAATGTCACATTTATTAATTACTACTTTATTAAATATTATTATTTCCACATTTTACAAATATTAGCATTTAATGACGATTTAAAATTTTTTAAATTTTTATGAAAATATTGGGATGTTATGTGATGCCACTGAAGAAGTGAATTCAGTTCAATTTGCTTCACCTCAGAAATCCGGTGGAAAAATGAAGAACAAGGGGAAAAACAAAAAACCTTCTAATCAACAGGAACCAAAACAAAACAATCCTGATACCACCAAACCTAAGCGGAAGGATAAGTTTCCGTGTTTAATGTCCGGTGATGACCAATTTACCAAAGAGTTCTCACATCGGGATGAGGTCCAAAATTTCCTTAAAGGGAACCCCAAAACCGCAGTTCTAACTGATCCCTTCCCCACGCAACAACAACAAATGAACCCACAACAACCCTCTCCTTCTCAAGGAGAGTCATCCTCTACCGCTCATTTTCTCATGATGCGTAGTGAAACTGTCAACTTGAACAAATGATCATGTTCTTATGACTTGGTCCCACCAAAGGGATGTACCGAAAGTAATACTGAAAAATATTTTGTTTCTACATCTGACATTCCCACGCCACAAGGTTCTCTCACTATTGAGAAACCTTCCTTTGATTCAGTATTACGTTAGCTGAAGAGCACAATTAGAAAATATGTTTTCAATCCTAATGCTCGGGCTGCTCAGAATTACAACATTCTAGAGGACCTAGCTCAAGCCCCTTGTGCTATGTCGACTTTGGAAGTCTTGAAAAAATTCCCTAATCAGTGCAAGACTCTCCTTGCTTCTATAGGTGTTGTAGACCCCAGTTCCTCGAACACCATCATGTTCCGACTCAAGTACTTTAAACCGAGACTTTACCACCAACTAGATTTCCATATTGTTACCAATGTTGCTGTGAAAAGCATCCATCGCTCTGTTTTATACGAAGGATCGTCCACCTCGGTGATGTCGTTGTCTTGTTGGAGAGGCATCGACTCTCCTGACTTGAACCGTTCCCCTACCATGTTAAAATAATTTGACGGTCGTGGATTCCAACCACACGGGCTGTTAAAATATTTGGCTATTGAGCTGGGGGGAAAGACCATTTCCATCAATGTGGAAGTAGTCCCTGCCCCATTGGATTATAACCTACTCCTTGGTCATAATTGGTTTTATGCCATGACTGTGGTCGCTTCATCCGTATTCCACATCATACAATTTCCCCACCAAGGGAAAATTGTTACTATCGACCAACTGGATTTTTGTACACCCGACACCACTACTCATCCTCGTGACGATGTACCCCTCTTAGGTCATTCATCCCATATATATGAGAGTGTGTGGGTTGGAATCCTCAAGGACTCATCCCTTATGGGAGTATTTCCATCACCAGATCCCCCTTCCAATGTTTCCACAGTGAACATGATTTCCTCTATGATCCTGTCATCATCCAAATCTAATGACCAATGGCTCGTGCCCATGCTTGATATGTTGGACTCGATTGGAGATGTTATACCTCTCACACTAGAGGAATCTACATATGAGGCTATCCAATTGGCATCTGATGACCACTCTTAAGTGGAATCTACATCATATTGTCCACCACTACAACAATCTTCATCCCTCCCCAATTCTCTCCTCCCGACTTTCCATTCAGATGATTCCATTATGGATGTTATGAGTGTGGATGAACCTCCGTGGGAAGATCTCCACCATCGATCGTATTTCCTACCACCGCTAGATTCCATGGAGAATCATATTGAAACCCTCATCATGTCGGATATTGTTCCTTACCCTCAATCTCCTATCCTCACTTGTGATACGGTAACTGAGGGTAACTTGGCGAACATTGAACGTACTGTACCAATTGACATCTCGGCAACACCTGGTGTCATGGAACATATTCGTATAGGCCACAAGTGCTGTCTTGAATATTTTACATCATACATGGCCTTATTCAAACAATTTCACGACGTATTTGCATGGAGTTACAAGGAAATGCCCGTGACTGATCCTGGCATCGTTTTTCATGAGATCAAAACATATCCCAAGGATAAACCCGTACAGAAAAAGTTTTGTCCATTTCATCTAAGAAAGACTACAGCTATAAAGGTTGAGATTGAAAAGTTGTTGAAGGCTGGCTTCATTTACCCTGTCCCCTTGACAGATTGGGTCTCCAATTTCGTCCTTGTTGCTAAAAAGAAGGGCACCATAAGGGTTTCAATTGATTACAGGGACCTTAATAAGGCTTGTCCCAAGGACAACTACCCTACCCACTTTATCAACTAAATCATCGAAACCTACACTAAGAGCATCATCTTCTCATTTATGGATGGATTTTCTAGCTACAATCAAATAGAGATCCACCCGGTCGATCAACAAAAAACTGCTTTTATCTGCCCGTGGGGTATGTTTGCATATCGTAAACTACCCTTTGGCCTTAAAAATGCTGGTGCCACATTCCAGCGGGCTATGTTGTATTCCTTTCATGACGTGAAGGACTTTGTAAAACCATATCTCGATGACCTTCCTGCTCATTCGCATCATCGAGTGGTCCACATTGACCATCTGACGATAGTATTCCTCAGATTCAGATGGTATAACATCCGTTTGAATCCTCACAAGTGCATATTCTATTTCGAGTTTGGATGCCTCCTAGGCTTCATTGTTTCTAAAGATGGGATCCGCATTGATCCCTTGAAGATGGAAGCCATCGTTTCTCTTCCACCCCCCACTGATATACCGAAACTACAAAGTTTACAGGGGAAGGCAAACTACATAAGGGGTTTTGTGTGTAATTTCGCCGAGAAAACGCAGGGATACATGTTGTTGAAGAAGGATGTATCTTTTATTTAGGATGAATTTGCTAAGTGATCCTTCAACAAATTAAAACATGCTATTACCCACTCCCCTGTACTTCAACCGCCTAACTACCACAAGGACTACATCCTCTATTTTGCTGCTTCCACTACCACCATTGTTATGGTCTTGGTTCAAGAAGATAGCGATTCCTAGGAACATGTGATCTACTACCTGAGTACGGGTCTCATTGAATCCAAAATGCACTATTCACATGTCGAGAAACTCACTATCATAGTGGTCATCGCTATCCAAAAGTTCCATCACTACATTCTCCTCCGCACTACCACCATAATTTCCGACTCTAACCCTATGTACCACGTTCTCACACGTCAGGTACTAGGGGTAAAGTATTCACGCTGGATCGTCATTCTCCAAGAATTTGACCTCTAGTTTGAGAAGGCTAAGTCTAAAAATATCTGGTCTTTGTGGAGCTTATATGCGATCTTCCCCATACTGATACAAAATCTGAGCCCATGGAATATTTTCCTGATGAGTTCTTGTTTCTGATCAGTACTTCTGACCCATGCTATGGGGATATTACTTTGTATCTCCAAACCCAACGTTTCATCCCTCATCTATCTCGCGACAATCGTTGTTGCATACGTCACCATGCCAAGTAATAACTAATCATTGGTGATACCTTATATCGCCTTGGTGTTGATTCCATCCTCCAACGATGTCTAATCCACGAGGAGGTTGAACATGTTCTGAATAACTGTCACTTTGAGGCTTTTGGTGGTCATCTTTCTAGGATGGATACAACTCAAAAAATATTACGCGTTGGATACTATTGGCCTTCGATCTTTAAAGATTACATTGAATTCGTCAAGAAGTGTCCTCCCTATCATCTTTTTCATTATAAAAAGCACTCGCACCCAACCCCACTAGATCTCGTTATTTCCATCGGCCCATTTTCAAAATGGGGCATAGATTTCATGCATTGTAAGCCTACCTCGGCCGTGGGGCATGATTATGTCATTGTTGTCGTTGACTATTTTACCAAGTGGGTCGGGGCTATGCCTACATACAAGGAAGACGAAAAAACTACCGCACTCTTCATGTTTAACCATATTTTTGCATGATTCAGAGTCCCACAAGCCATCGTTACTGATCATGGATCCCATTTTCAGAACCAGATGGTGGATGAATTGAGCACCAGATTGGGTTTTCGACATGAGAACTCAACTCCATATTACCCACAGTCCGATGGATAAGTAGAGAGCATCAACAAGGTATTGAAAACCTTGATCCAACAGATGGTGGGGACACACAAGTAAAACTGGCACAATATTCGTTTCTCATCCCTTTGGGCATACCGGACTTCCATGAAAACTACCACTGGTTTCACGCCTTTTCAATTCAATTAGTTTATGGAATAGACGTAGTAATTCCGATAGAGTGCGAGATTCCATCATTAAAACTCATTTTCAAACTCCTTCCCAATACCACCGTCGAGGAAGAACGTTTCCTCCACCTAGCGAAACTCGAAGAAACCCATCGTGACGCTTCCTTGGCCAACGAAGCTCATAAGAAGCGCGTCAAGGCACAGTATGACATATCCATCAAGGCTCGTGCTTTCAACGAGGGTAATCTAGTCCTCAGATACAACCATAAACACGATAAGCTGGGGGCAGGCAAACTCGAGTCCATGTGGCACAGTCCATATGTGGTAAAACGAGTGTTGGATAAAGGAGCATATGAGCTTGAAGATTATGATGGGATATCTGTAGGGGAGCCTTGAAATGGGCTCTTCCTTAAACAATACTACGCTTAGATTTTTACGCATTAGTACTATGTATATATTGTACATGATGTGTGTTTTTTGTGGTGTGACGCTTTGATTGAGTGTGCTAGGATCTTTTTTCTACACTTATACAATGTTATGTATGGATGTGCAGATGGAAACATGTGTTGGATTTGCAGACGGCACCAGTCGACATAACAGTAACCTCTCTTTGGCAACATGGGTGCTTTACTCTCCTACCGGCGAGCTTATTAGTTTAGGAGGAAGTTGTCTAGGGTACACAACCAATAACACCGCCGAGTATCACACGGAGATTGGAGTCTTAACCGACGTTATTTCCCTGGGTATGGACCATGTTATGATCCACCTTGACTCACAACTAGTGGTATCCCACCTTAACCGTATCTACGCTATCCGCGACCCTACTCTACTCTGTCTATTTCGACGAGTACTTCTCCTAGAGAGGTCTTTTGATTCTATTCAATACCTGCATATTCCTAGAGAGGTGAACATTATTGCTGATTCATCGACCAATTTATTCTAGATTGTTACATTGCACATACATAAAACATCCAAAAGATACAAAAATAGACACAACATGTAAAATATTTTTAATGTATAAGAAACACATGTACAAGATCCCATAATCATCCATAGAAAATTGTTCAATAATGCTGCAAATAGAGTTTTATATATATCATGTCGATACAAATACAAAAGGTGGTACTAGTACAAAAATATGAAGCTCATGAGCTTTCAGTAAGAGTCCCCTCTACAAAATATGAAGCCTGTAGATTTCAGTACAATACATATATGCATGAGCCTAATCCCTAGGACGCTCATGATAGCAGACTATGGACCTAGTTACCTTCCTAAGTAGCACACCAAAATGCTTAGATACACCCACTATATGTCACTAGTAGCGATGAGTTATCTCATGGATACGTGGATCTGAAATATCGAGGGTCAACCTCTATAGGTTCTCCTCCATCTCATCAAGTGCTTCCATGGAATCATGGTTTGCATACTCCATCTCCCGTACTACTCCTATCTGGTAAATCAGAGAAGCGCCCGTTGGACGGGATGGACCAACATTTGCACAAACATATACCGATCATCAGTACCACGCCAAAAACATCAAAAAATAAAAAAAATATAAAAACACAATAGAGTCGTCATTCTTACCTAGGTCTTCCCACTGCACATCCTCCAGAAGAACCATGTATGGGTTGCCTCTGAAATTAGTGCCCTCGTAGGGGTAGTCCTCCACCATGAGGAGTCGTCCCCTCAGCCGGCTGAAGAAAGAAGCACCATAGATAATGATGGGTCCCCCACCACCGTGATAGGCCATCACCTCAGACCATCATACCATTTGTGGACCCATCGGATCATACTCATATAGCTGAAGCTATGGGCCTAGATGTGGAATCCGCTCTAAGAAGAACAAAACCACAACCAATCCATATCCCAACTGCTTCATCTCACCATGTCGACATTTGGTGAGCTTCTCTCTGAGAGATATGAGGAGTCCCTTGCACCAGTTGAAAACCATGGGAGCCATACATTCCTTTGCATATAATATATGGAACTTGCTGGCCAAGCGAGGTTCCCTAATCCCTTCCACCCTCTCTATGGTGAACATGATTGTACCCAGAGGACAATCTCTCACATGTTTGATGGGTATCTTCCCACCAATTGTCTGTGTGCTAGGATGGCACCATTGGGCCACTACATCCTCGTAGTCCAATCACTCCCACATGATCCCGTCAGAGACATGGGAGCCCCCCATCAGGGAAAACCTGTCAGAAAATAGATATCCTCTATATCTATGGTTAGTGTATCCACACCAACCCGAAAATGCTATTGCTCTGTGTCACAGCATCAGATCAAGTATTCTAGTAGATGCACTTGGGCCCTCATTCCCTGGATGTGAAAGTATTTCAGTATCCCGCTCTTCCGCAATCCATTCATACATTGAGGGTCATTGGCTGATTGGGAATCATCTAATTCATGCTGTCTTTCACACCATTAGACCATCTTTACCACCTAAACCTATCCAAACATAAAAAAAAAACCCATTAGAAGTAGATCCAACACTCCAACTTCTCAATTTTTGGTAGTTTATTGAGTTCATAGGGGCAATTGAAGCTAGCGCACCCCGTCCGTACGGATAGGGTGCCATTGGTGCAAGAGACCATTACGGGGATGGCACCAGGTTTCCCTCAACACACATCCCGTAAGGGAGGAATGCGTCGAGCTGAAGGCACATCTCCCCCCATTTACATAAACCAAAAACTGGGAAATTGGAAATAAAAATCAAATCTACTCCACGGGAAATGTAAAGGGAAAAGTTTAGGGTTACCTGACGCTGATGGCACTACAAATGGTTGATTAGAGCTCCTGCAATCGACACTTGAAAAATGACTTCAAATGGTATTCTCACCTCCCAATTTGGTAAAAGAGAAATAGTAATTAGTTTTTACTATTCACCCCTATTTTATATTGAAAAAGGTATATTCCTTTTTTAATCTATCCTTATGTGGGTTATTTTTGCTATAGTTGGAGTTATTTTTGTGTCTCTATGACTAATCAATCATTCTGACCTAGTTTTTAAAGTCTACAGGTGAATTAAAGTGTCGTGTTAAATTGTTTGTCATGATTGTGGTGATTTTATACCTTTTATCAAGTATGCACAACTCTTCGAGCGTTTTTGTGTTATTATTCTTCTCGTTAAAACTGAATATTAATGACAATGAGGTTACTCTTTGTTCCTTCTCAAGTTCATAAAACGATGAGAATAAGTTACCGAGTTATATTTTATCACTTTTTCAGGATAGTAAAATTCCCACGAAAAGGTGACCCCACATGAGCCTTTCTTTAAGCTATTTTCAAGCTCCCTAAATACGAAAAGATCGCTAAGCAAATTTGATCCTTTCACGCTTGTAAAAGTATTTGAATGATCATATTTCTGGTGATAGTTTACCCCTTTTCGGACCAGGAGGTACTATTTACGAAAAAGGAGCACTCTAGCCAAGCACGACTGGAAGAGTTCTCTCTCATATTGTTTTATCCTTTTTGGGTGAGGAGATTAACTTTTATGAAAAAGAACTTTTGGAGTCTTCTTTAGTTCTTTTCAAACTCTCTAAACATGAAATGACGTCGAGTTTTCATTCTTTGGACTCATTAAAATATAACATAGAAGGGCCCGTTTTGGGATGAACCCCTCCTATCCTAGGTTTGTAAAACATTTGGGATTGGACTCATCCAAAGGATTAGCTATACCGAGCATCTGTTACCCTCCTCAATCTTGTTAAAAAACAAAAGAGGTACTCATCAATCATGATGGGGAAAAGGAAAGATTTTGTGTTACACTATAATTTACGACAATACATAGCCACTCTTGAACATGGCACTCATCTGCATATGCATTCAATACTTGGGTAATTTGTTTGTCATTCGAATCACTGGTTCCATGAGTCTTCTTACTCCTTTGGGTCATCCAAAGAGTGATTCCAACATCAGTTGCATTAAGGGGGTCAACATCATTGTCATCATGTCAATATTGCCAAGTCACGCCATGCCCATGTTCAACAGGATTTTTGGTCATTCGTTCACTATCTGCAGTCAGTTCACCTTCCATCACGTCGGTCATCCTTGAGTCAGTCTCACACATTACTATATGATTTACTTCAAACATATATGATCGTGTTTCATATCGATTATGGGGGATTCATCATGACCTTCCTTCGATGGACTCATCCTTGTTGACTTCAACACATCATCCGAGGATTGAATCTAGAAACCAATCTAGTACCTTGGGCCTGCATTCCTCAATGGAAGGTTACCTCGCTTTCAACATGAGTTTACATCATTGGCTCTTGATTGAAAGGTTCCATCAATTGTTCGACGTCAACTCATTGATTCACATTCGATGGTATGTATTGTGATACCTTGGGAATCATTGACATCAATGGCGATTTCCCTCGTGCTTGTTAACAGTATACATTAATGACCGGTAATCAAGTGGTTTCTACCATGTTCGATTCCAAGACATTTGTAATAACATGGTTATATTTGTATCATTGCGGGTTCGGCTTGAAGACCCTAGGGAAATCATATCTTACCCAGGTTGCGATGGATATTGGTTGAGTCATATTGCACAGATCCACTTTGTATTGGTCGTGGCTGTGTGATAATCTCATCATGGATCTATGCTTGTGTCCAGTATCCATGATTGTGTTCAGTCAGTCCCTTCTACCATGGATCTGCAATGTATTGGTCGGAAACCAGGGTATTTTTTAAGGATTATAAAAGTATACTTAAGTATAGTATTCTAGGCGATTATTTTGGATTGAAAAAAACATAAATATAGATTGGTAGGCGAATAATAAATATGAAACATACAATTTATCACTGAAATTTGTAAATTTTGGCGAATATTATGATAAAAAAACATATTTTATGTATATGTAGGCGATATTAGAGACTAAAAAAGACCATATAACGAATTTAGTTTTTGAAAAAAGGCCCAAAAAATAGCCAATTGGCGAAATTTCTCCCCTAAAAATTTCCCTTTCGGAAACCATGTATGAGTTTTGTGAGACTATTATCTCAGAGTCAGTTTTACTGCAGTAGCTTCTTCCGTCCAACAAGTGCTTTCCATCAATCCTTGCAAAGAATTTCACCTGTCTTATTTTACCAGCTTCATGCTTTGGGGGGAATTTAGTTATACCAAAATCTCGTCATCATAAGTCAGGTATCAACTCTGTTCCTTAATCCCTGAAGTTTTCCCTGGCTAGAACATTTTGAGTAAGTTGTTGGCCTTGTCTTCCACCTTCCCTAGTAGGGATGGCACATCCTTCTTCCTAGAAAGAGGTGACAAACCTTAGATGGTGCCTTATGTACACTTCTATCCTACGTCAATGGCTCTTATTGCCCTCATGCAGACTGCGCATGATCATTCCTAGCGCTTGTTGTCTTCATGCAAAGTGTGCCAAGGTTGGTTAGAGTGGATAACAAGGGGCTTCGATTGAATTCTCAAATTTGGGTGACATGGATACCTATCCCTAGTTGGTAGGAACAATTGGTATTCATATCCTAAGCTAATGGGAAGATCCCCTAGACCTATCCCACTAATCCTCAACTTACTCTATCCTTCTAGCCTAATTATAAATAAGACCTCTCTCTCCATTGAGAGGGGAGGAAGGACTATAGCACTTTCATGCTGGTGGAATTATCCTAGGTGATCCCTATTCATCCCTTAGGAGGCACACATCACCCTTTGGAGGCTTGGCTTGGATTGTTGGAGGAAGGTTACAACGATAAGGCTTGGGTTGTAATCATCTCTCTTCTATGTATTTCCCACTTATTTATAGTAATATAACCTCTTTCCATAAACGTCTTTGTGTTAATGATATTTAGAGCTTTCTTCCTTAACTGTTAGCTTATATTAGTTAGTGTTTAGATGTGCTTTTATTGTTTGTTTGTCTCTATATGCTTAACAGGGTTTTGCATCTCTAGATCTAAAGACCATAGAGCTTGGAGCAACAAAGAGGAGAAGGATTCGCAAATATGAAGGTAAGACATATATATACTTGAATCTCTAATCGATCTAGGAAAGTAGTTTATATTCTATATTCATTTGTTCTAAATCCAATTGGACTAGGGAGATCTCGCTTGAGTCCGCTTGAGTAGATTGTCCATAAACAGTCACCCAGTCGTGCTTCCACTGTGGAGGTGAATTCAGTTCAATCTGCTTCATCTCAGAAATCCAGTGGTAAAAATAAGAACAAAGGCAAATCTAGTAAATCTTCTAACCAGCAAGAACATAAAATAAATCTCGATTCTCTTGACACAAAGCCGAGACAGAAGGATAAATATCCTTTCTTACTGTGCAATGATGACCACTTCACGAAAGAATGTTCACATTGTGAAGAATTCTAAAATATTCTCAAATGAAACCCCCCACTCACAGTTTTAACAGACCCCTTCCTTACACAACAACAACAAATTATTGCACAACAACCAAATCCTCCTCAAGGAGAATCCTCCACGACCACTCATGTTCTCATGATGCAAAGTGAAATGGTCAACTTATATGCCGGGTCACGTACGTACGAATCTATTCCTGAAAAGGAATCTAATGGAGGTAAAACTAAAAAATCCTCCACATACACGTCCACTATTCATCTGCCACAAGGTCCTTTGACCATATAGAAACCTCTACCAGATGCAGTGTTATGTCCACCAAAAAGCACAATTCGAAAAGAAATTTTCAACCCTAATTCTTGGGCCGCTCAAAACTAAAATATTGTAGAATATCTAGCCTAGGAACCATGTTCTATGTCGACCCTTGAAGTCTTACAAAACTGTCCCAATCACTGTAAAACTATGCTATCTTCTATTAGAGCAGTGGATCCATATTCCTCTAACACTATCATGTTTAGATTGGAATAGTTCAAGTTGAGGTGTTCTTAGCAATCGACATTTTAGATCATTACCCATGTAATTGGGAAAAGTATCCATTGCACTGTTTTAGACGAAGGAGACTCTACTTTAGTAATGTCGATGTCCTACTGGAGAGCCATTGGATATCCTAAATTGAACCATTCCCCTACCACTCTGAAAGCATTTGACGGACGTGGATTTCAACCACATGGTCTTTTACAATCTTTAGTCGTTGATTTGGGAGGTAATATTGTTTCCATTAACGAGGAAGTAGTTTCCACCCCATTGGATTATATATTGTTACTTGATCAAAATTGGTTCTATTCTATGACTGCGGTTTCCTCTTCTGTCTTCTGCATTGTGCAATTTACCCATAATGGGAAAATTGTGACTATCGACCAATTATATTTTTGTACACCGGACACAACAACTTATCTTGCGGATAACGTCCCTCTTTAGGACACGCATCGCAAATATATGAGAGCATGGGGGTAGGAATCCTAAAAGACTAATATCTAATGGGAGTCTTTACAACACCTTATACCCCATCACATGTTTCCATGGTGAACATGATCTCATCCATGATCCAAACCTCCTCCAACTCGACAGACCCTTGGCTTGTTCCCAATATTTTTCATATCGATTCTATTGGAGATCAGATGCCTCCTAGCCCAACTTAATCCACTTATGAGGCCATCCAATCTACATCAGATTCATTCGATGACCACCACTTGTTGGCATCCAACTCAAATTCTCTTCCATCTTGACGGAACTCATCCTCACCATCGTTAGATCATATCCTCCAGAATTTTCACTCTAATGAATCGATCATGGATATTTTGAGCTTGGATGAGCCTCCATGGGAATACAATCACCATCGATCATCCTTCCTCCCGCCTTTATACAAGGTAGAGAATGTGATTCATACTATTGTTTCACCATATGTATTTCCCAACCCTCAATCTCCTATTCTTACCCAGGATACGCTAACCGAAGGGAATTTGGCGAACATTATGCCTACCACCACCATTTACATATCTATGAAACTAGGCATTGTGGAACATATCCACATTGGCCAAACTTGTTCTTTCGATGAAATCAAGACTTATACGTCCTTGTTTAAATAATTCCTCGACATATTTGCATGGAGCTATGGAGAAATTCCCGGGATTGATCCTGCTATCGTTGTGCATGAAATCAAGACATATCCTGATGCAAAATTTGTCCAGCAAAAACTCCGTCTAGTGCACCCTCGAAAGATTATGGCTCTCAAAACATAAATTGAAAAGATTTTGAACCCTGATTTCATCTATCATGTCCCCTTGACAAATTGGGTCTCTAATGTCATTCCAGTTACAAAAAGACAGGGAACCATCTGAGTTTGCATTGATTACAAGGATATAAATAAGGATTCTCCTAAGGACAATTACCCTACCCCATTTATCATCCAAATTATTGATAAATTTGTCGGAAGTGTCATATTCTCATTCATGGATGGATTTTCTGGATACAATCAGGTTGAGATCCACCCAGCATATCAACACAAAACGACTTTCAACTGCCCATGGGGTACATTTTCATATTGCAAATTACCTTTTGGAATAAAAAATACAGATGCTACATTCCAGCGGGCCATGTAGTATGCCTTTCACGATATTAAGGATTTTGTGGAACCCTACCTCGATGATTTTCCTGCTCATTCAAATCATTATGAGTTTCACATCGATCATCTGACAACTGTGTTTCTCTGATGTCGACGGTATAACATCCGCTTAAATACCCACAAGTGCATAGTCTATGTGGAGTCCGGACATCTCCTTGGCTTCATAGTTTCAAAATATGAGATCCACATTGATCCCCTCAAGGTAGAGGCCATATTATCCCTACCCCCACCTACGAATATTACAGAACTTCAAAGTTTGCAGGGGAAGGAAAAATACCTGTGCCGTTTCGTGTATTATTTTGCGGAAAAAACACAAGGTTATATGCGATTGCTAAAGAAGGGTGTCCCATTTATTTGGGATGACTATGCCCAAAGTGCCTTTTACAATCTCAATCATGTTATTACCCATGAACCCATGTTACAACCACCATATTACACCAAGGATTATATCCTTTATCTTGCTGCCTCTACCTCAACTATTGGTATGGTTTTAGTACAGGAGGATAGCAACGCGCAGGAACATGTGATTTACTACCTTAGTAAGGGTCTCACAGACTTTGAAACCCGTTATTTGCATGTTGAGAAGTTAGCTCTGGAAGTCGTCATCACTATCCAGAAGTTCCGTCATTATATTATTCTCCATACTACTACTTGTTAATTTTTGAGCATTAATTCAACATACTCTAGGATCTTTACTGAGAGAATAACATGTACAACATATCAATCAGAAGAGACAATAGACACACAGAGTTTCCTTGGGGAAAACCATAAAGGTGAAAAACCCCAATAACTTCCTCAGAGATAGATAAAGCAATGATACAAAACCCAAGCATAAGAGATAGTCTCCTAGAAACAGCTTCTCCTCCTCCACTAGTGTGGCACTCTCCAATGAGTGTATGAGTGAGAAAGTGAATGATCAAATAGAGTGCCTCCCGCACTCTATTTATACTTGACTTGACTTGCCTAATAACCTTACTAAGTCGGCCTCAACTTAACCACATAACATAATGCTGACAAGCTCGACCCCCAATAGGGTGGTCTAATAACCCTTTAACCCACACGACTTATATAGGGCCGACCCCATCAAGGTGGTCTAATAACCCATCAAGTATAAGTTACGACACTTACAATATAAATGATGACACTTCCGTATAGAGGAATAATAACATCTCTATAGGAATACAAACACTTCCGTATAGAGGAATAATAACATCTCTATAGGAATACAATATACATAGGTGAAATACATTCCGAAGTTACAATTACATCAACACTACTATGATTGCCAATTCTAACCCTATGTACCACGTCCTAACATGTCAGGTACTGGGGGGGAAATATTCAAGTTGGATTGTTATTCTCCAAGAATTCGATCTCCAGTTTGAAAACTGTAAATCCAAAATTTCATTGGTATTCACAGAGATAATATGTGATATTCCCTATATTGATCAACAATCTGATCCCATTGACTCTCTCTTCAATGAGTCAATGTTCGTGATCAGTACTTTTGACCCTTGGTATGGAGATATCACCTTGTATATCCAAACAAAACGCTTTGGACCTCACTTATGTTGTGATGAATGCCGTTGTATTTGTCACCATGCGAGATATTACCTATTCATTGGTGATACCCTCTATTGTCGTGGTATTGATTCCATCTTCTGATGTTGTTTAACTCATGAAGAGGCCGAGCATGTCTTGAATGATTCCCACTCGGAGGCATGTGGAGGTCATCTCTTTGGGATGGATACAACCCAGAAGATTTTATGTGCTAGCTACTACTGGCCATCCATCTTCAAATATTGTATGGAAGCGGTCAAGAAGTGTCCTCCTTGACATCTTTTTCATCATAAAAATCACACACACCCCACCCCGCTCCATCTAGTTATCGTCGTTGACCCCTTTGCAAAATTGGGCATTGAATTCATGCATTGTAAGCCTACCTCGGCTGGGGGGCATGGTTATATTATTGTCGTTGTGGACTACTTCACCAAATGGACTGATTCTATGACTACATACAAGGAAGACAACAAAACTTCTGCACTCTTTATGTTCAATCATATCATCACTAGATTCAGAGTCCCGCAAGCCATCGTCACAGACCATGGTTCACATTTCCAAAATCGGATGGTAACTGAATTGAGCACCAAGTTGGGATTTCGTCATGAAAAATAAACCCCTTACTATCCTCAATCAAACATACAAGTAGAAGCCATTAACAAGCTCTTGAACACCATGATTCAACATATGGTAGGATCACAAGTCAAATTGGAATGTGATGCTTTTTTCAACCCTTTGGGCATACAGGAATTCCGTCAAAACCACCACTGGTTTCACACCTTTTCAGTTAATGTATGGGCTAGAGGCAGTATTTCCTATTGAGTGAGAAATTTCATCTTTAAAACTAGTCGTTGAACTTTTACCAAACACTACCATTTAGAAAGAAAGATTCTTATACTTAGCTAGACTCGATGAGACTCACCGTGATGCAGCTCTGGCCAATGAAGTGCATAAGAAATGCATCAAATCCCAGTAAGAAAAATATATAAAACCCCGCATCTTAAACGAGGGTGATTTGGTCCTGACTTATGACCAAAAACATGATAACCTGGGAGCAGGTAAACTTGAATCCATGTGGCTTGGCCCATACATCGTAAAATGTATTTTGGAAAAATGAGCTTATGAATTGGTTGATTATGATGAAATATCATTGGGGGAGCCTCGAAATGGGATCTACCTAAAGCGGTACTATGCTTAAGTTATATTGCATCATTAATCTGTATATATTGTACATGATGTGTGTTTATGTGGTGTGACACTTTCATTTTAGTGTGTTACGGTCTTATCTCGATTATCGGTTATACCATGTTATGCCTGGATGTGCAGATGGAAACCTTATATGGATTCGTATATGGTGCTAGCTGGAACACCCAGAACCTCACCCCAGTAGATTGGTTAGTCTATTCCCCTATCATTGAATTGATAAAATCGGGAGGAACTTGCCTATGTCCTGCAACTAATAACATTGCCGAATATCACGTGGTGATTGGATTGTTAACCAACGCTTTTTCCCTCGGTATGGACCGCATTGTCATTGACCTGGATTCTCAACTTGTTCTCTCCCATCTTAACCGAGTCTATGCCATCCATGAACCTACGCTACTTCGCTTGTTCCGGCGATTATGTCTCATAGAAAGGTATTTTGAGTTCATTCAATACTAACATATCCCGAGATGTATAAATACGATTGTTGATTCAGTGGCTAACTTCGTATTAGATTGGAACATTGCACATTCATAATCATTTTGATTAAAGATGCATAATTGAAATAACATGTAAATTATCCATTAATGTATAAGAAAACATACATAAGACCCACATCCATCATAAATACACACTGTATAAACTGCTAGATAATATTTTGTATCAAGTCTGGAAAAAATATTTTACAAAAAGGTATTGGTAAAAAAAATATGAAGCCCATAGATTTCAACCTATCATATCTACAAAAATATGAAGCTCGTGGCTTTCATTACATCATTGCATATACATGCTATCACTAATGATGCTCGTGGTAGCATATGATGGAAATGGCCACCCTGCAGAGTAATTGACCAAAACGACCTGAAACTCCAGTTGTATGACGCTGATAGTTTCATGGAAGGTCATCTATAGAGATATCTGGGATGTCTGTATTAAGCCGCTGGAGGTTCTCCTTGATCTCGTTGAGCTCCTCCATATCCTCTTTATGAACCGATACCATATCACGAACTACCCCTCTCCTATCAATAGGTGAGTATCCTACCAGTCTCGAAGGGACAATATCTATGTAAGCAAGGTATAGTGTATCAGTACTACAAAAAATGAAAAATACATAAAATACATAAAAACAAGAGAGTATTTTTCTTACCTATCTCTACCCATTTCTCTCCCAGTGGAAGAGATAATTCTAGATCTCCTCAGAATTCTACCCTTGCGTATGCGTAGTCCTCTACCATGAGGATTTGGCTATGTAGCCACCTAAATAATGTAGGTCCATAGGTGATCATATCATTCCCACCACCACCATGAAGGACCATCACATTAGTCCATTGCTGCATCTGTGGTTCATGTGGATTGAGATCATTGATCTCTACCTTGGAACAAAGAAAGGGGACCCTCTCCAAGAAGAAAGAGACCATAATGGACCTGTAACCAAATTGCTTGAGCTCCCCTCTTCTGTATTTTGTCAATTGTTCCTTCAAGTTTGTGAGGATCCTCTCGCACCAGTTGAACACCGTAAGAGTCATACACTCGATGGAATACAACATGTGAGCCATGGTGGCCTAATGTGGATCCTTACTACCTTCCACTTGCTTAATGGTAAACAATATGGTTCTCAAGGGACGGTCCTCCATGTTCTTGATGGGAATCTTCCCACCTAACATCTGTGTACCAGGACAACAAAACTATGCAATTAAGTCCTTGGTAGTCCAGTCACCTCCCCTAGGTCTAGATAGTGATGTTGAGGCACCACACCTTGATAAACCCATTATAAAATATATATCCTCAATGTCCAAAGTGAGGATGTGTGCGCCAACTCGGAAATGTTGTTGATCTAGATCCCACATTCATATCAAATAATCCAATAATTGCAGTTGGTATCTCATCCCTTGTATATGGAAGAACTTGAGAAACCCACATGCTCTCAAAGCGTTTATTGAATGAGGATTGTTTTCAAATTGAACATCCTCTAATTCATGCTCTCGTTCCTTCCATTGCACTATTTTAGTGGTTGAACCTTGCATAAACATCAAATTAAGGGGCATTAGTTCCATTTCATACCAAGAAAAAACAATTTTTGGTTCTCATTTCCAAGTTTTTGGGCCACTCTACGTCGACACACCCCATCTCTGGAGACAGGGCATCAGCGACGTACTTATCCCATATGGGAGGTGCATCGCTGCTGAGTGATGCACTTCTTGAAAGGGGGAAGTGTGTCACCTAGGGAGTGCACTTTTCCCTATGAAATGACCCCTAAAAACTATCAAAATGTGCATAAAAAAAATTCAACCATGAATTTGAATGAAAAAGAGAGTAGGATCACCTGGAACTGACAGGATGCCGAATGGTTGACTGACGCTCCAGCAATATTCACCGCAAATTGGAGCTTGGAGTGGCTTTTTTCTCACTTTCAACTCGGTAAAAACACAATGGTAAATATTGTTTACTTTCTAACCTTTTTAATATCAAAATGGAATATTCCTTTTTAATTTTTATTATTCGATGTGGTTTTTACTAAGTTGATCTCATTTTTGTGTTTTAAATCCTCATAATTGCTCTAAAATTTGTTATAAATATTGCAGGTTGAGGTTAGTGACGTTTGACTATGAAGAAGACCATTGTTGACTTTTCATACTCCTTATCAAGTGTGAAAAGGATTTAGAGCGTTTTTTGATACCATTATCGTGCTCCTTAAAACTAAGTACAAAAGGCCTCGAGCTTAGTCTTTATTCTTTCTCGTGCTTGTGAATCCATGAGAATAAGTCACCGAGTTAGCTTTTATCTCTTTTTCGGGATCGTGAAACTAATACGAAAAAAAAACCCCTAGAGTCTCATTTAATCTCTTTGTAGCCTCTCTAAATAGGAAAAGACCTTCAAGCGAACTTGATTCTTTTACGCTTGTCAAAGTATTAGAAATGTCGTCTTTCTGGTGATATTTTACCCCTTTTTTAGATCGGTGAGACTATTTATGAAAAAAGAATACTCTAGTTAATCATGAATAAACGAGTTCTCTCTCACATTGTTTTATCCTTTTTCAGTTTAGGAGACTAAAATCTACAAAAAAGTAATCATTGGAGTCTTCTTTAGTCTTTTAAGACTCTCTAAACATGAAATGACGTCGATTTTACCTTCTTGGGACTCGTTAAAATGTAACATTGAAGGGCCCTTTCAGGGTCAAACCCATCCTATCTCAGGTTTGTAAAACATATGATATTGGACTCGTCCTATGGATGAGCTATACTGAGAATCTGTTACCCTCCTCTAGCTCGTTAATAAACAAAGAGGTACTCGTCAATCATGACAGGGAATAAGGAAAGAGTGTGTATCTACCCGTATTAGTGGCAGCTTACAATCACCCTTGAACATGGCACTTGTTTGCATATCATTCAAACAAATTGGATAATATTATTGTCTTCGAGTCATATCATTTCCATGAGTCATTATAATCCTTTGGGTCATCCAAAGAATGCATCGATCATTTGTTTCATTAGGTATTGGTGTCTACTTCATCATGTCAATGCTTCCAATTAATGTCATTCTGTGTTCAAGGGAAGTTGGTTGTTGAATCCACCTCTGCAGTATTTATACCTTCCTTTGTTTCGGTCACCCCTTAGTCAGTCTCAAAAAATTATTCTATAGTCTGATATACCTCAAAAAATATTTGATCTTTTTTGTTTTGACGATGGGGGAAACATCATGGCCCTCCTTCAATGGGTTTATCCTTGTCGACTTCAACACATCATCCAAGGATTGAACCTATAAACTAGTCAAGTACCTTGGACCTGCATGCCTTAATGGCAGGTTACCTCGCTTTCGATTCTGATTGAATTCTGATTGAAAGATTCGATTGAATGTTCCAACTCAACTCATTAATTCACATTCGGCGGTATGTACTATGATACCTCAGGGATCATTGACATTAATAATGTTTTCCCTCGCATTTGTTAATGATATACATCAATGATTGATAATCAAGTGGTTTCTACCATGTTTGACTTCAACACATTGTAATCACATGGTTAGATTTGTATCATTGTGGGTTCGGGTTGAAGACCCTGGGTTAACTTGTGTATCTTACCTAGGCTACGATGGAAATTTTTTGAGTCATATCACACAGATCCACTCTTTTATTGGTCGTGGTTGTGTAATTGTCTCATCATGGATTTATGCTTGTGTCTAGTAGCCATGATTGTGTCCATTCAGTTAGTAGTAACATGGATATGCAATGTATTGGTCGGTAGCCTTGTTTGGAGTCATTTGAGACATGTATATCGGAGTCTATTGTACTACAGAAGTCCTTGTTCAAAATTTCAACTGATGATCTTTTCCTTAAATTTTCATATATCAAATCATTTCACCTATCCTATTCCTATAGCTTCATGCTTTGGGGGGGATTCTGTTACACCAAAATCTCTTCATCATGAGTTATGTGTCCTTCACTTTCCCTAATTCCTAAAGCATGGATCCCAAATTTACTAAGGGAAGGGAGTTGTTAAGGTTTTCCCTTATGTTGTCATGTTGACGTACCTTGCACATTGAAAAAGTCCGTCAGACCCTTGACAACGCACTCTGGACATTGACAGAGCGCGTCGCTAAAACCTTTTTCGTTTGGACAAAGTGTGTCACCCTCCAAAGACGCATGTTTCCTATTGACAAAGTGTGGCATTGTCAGTTAAAGGGAAAAAATAGAAGATTTGAGCATCTTTTAGAAGGAATCTCTTCGTGGAGGCGTATCCCAAGATATCAAAAGAGGTGGCATTCGATCCCCTACCTTCTTGGGATGATCCCTTAGCCTTCTCCATTAAATCCTCAACCCATTCTATCGATTTGGCCCTATATATTCAAGCCTCCTCTTCATGGTAAAAGGGGGTGTAACTAGTGTTTTCACACTAGCTTGTGCAAAATGGAACCTACCAAGGATTATGAAACCCTTATTAGTTGACTCAAATATAGATAAATAATGAAATGTGAGTGCAAAAAAAAAAAAAAAACTAACTAATTACTGCAGTAAAAGAAAAACAAATAGATCGGAACCCATGAAGTATTTTTGTATTATTGTGCGAACAAGGGTTTACAATAAGAGTTACCTCAGAAGATGAGTAGATGTGAGCCCTTGCAGTTGTACGAAGAGTAGTGCGTCGGGTTTCCAAAGTTCCTTGATCTTCTCCAAATGCTCAAGAGGTGGTCAAGACTCAACTGAATGGGGAACATAAGCTCAAGGTGATAGGCTAAAGTTCGACAGGAATTTTGGCAGCATGAGGGTATGAAGGTTGATCATGGATGTCAAATGGGGGACCTCCATCACCTTTTTATAGTGATTTTGGGTGGTGGAGTATTGACCCATGGTTTTGGGAAACCAATAGTATTGGCTAATGGTATTTGATATTTTCCCTCTTTTTTTATTTTGTTTTGAATTTTTCCTCTTTTTCTTTTTCTTTTTTGGGGATTTGGACCCTTTTTTTAGGGTTTTTTAACCTTTTTGAAGGATTTTCATTAATTGATTAGGGAAATAATGATTTTATTCCCATTTGGTTACCAATTTAGCATTTTTTGAGTTTTGGAGGCCAAAAGTGTAGGAAAAGTGGACAAATGGGTTATGTGACTAGGGGGATGAGCTAGTGAACAATTTTTGGGTGTTAACAGATTGTCCCCTGATGTGTGGGGAAACAAGCTCATCATATGGATGATAGACATCATAAGGTATGGATTTTTCCATGGGTATGATCATTGTAATGGCAGAGAGCAGAAACTGGTTGGAGACTGGAACACGTGCTCCATACAAACTGCAAGGGAAAAAATGGAAATACATCACCTAAATAATGGATGAGGAACATAATCTCAAATATATGGACTAGGCGGCATACCCATGCTCATATACATAATGGTGAGGCCCAAATCGGACCTGAACAATACATAGAGAACTGTTGTGTACATCATAGTGGTCCATAGGGGACACAAATCTGGGACATACTCATGGTCCAACCATGACTTATTCGAAGAACTAATACATGGAAACTGTTCGGATATCCACATCATATTTTTCAAGATCTTGCATGAAATTAGGGTTTGCATGCAAATTCTAGGGTTTGCATGCAAATTCTAGGGTTTGCATTCATTTTGCATGCATCCCAGTCACCAGGTTGATGCCTCCAGCACCTTACCCACCTTATTCTAGCACCCGAGAGCTTCTTACATCAGTTCTTTATCCCTCCTAATCATGAAGGAGTCCACTTCTCACCTAATTCCAGAGAAGGGCGCACTTCTTCACCTACCACTGCAGTTCCACTTCAGTTACACTCAGTTAGCTCCGATTCTCCTTGATTTGAGGCTAGTTTCACTCACGACTGACTGTTTCACTCCGTTGGACCTCCAGATTGACTAGATGACTTGTTCTAACTTAAGTTAAGCCTCCCATGTGCCCTCCATTGAGCCTCCTTCCCTATATCAGTGCTACACACTTCAGTTACACTTGTTACACTCAGTTAGACTCAGATTGACACCTGGATGATTGGTTCTTGTGCATTGATGACCACCACTGATTGATGATGAGGAATCCTAGTTGGAGTCAAGCTACACCATTCAGTAATTCGAATGAACTTCTTAGTCAATTTGAATTGCTCAGTTATTGTGACTGTATTGTATTATAATTATTCACCCTCATTGGGATATTGAGCACTGATGCATGTTTTACTTGTTCATCTATTGTGATTGATTTACTTGTTCATTAGATCTGCCGTGAATAATTTTACATGGTATCAGAGCCATTGCAAGGACAATATCTCTTTTCTACAGGTGTTTCTACAAGAGGATTTGAGTGAATTTGCTAAAAAATAACAAAAAGTTTTGGCATGAAAGATCTCAAGGGCATTCTCTCCTATGCATGCAAAGCTTGAAAATACTTCCAATACCACTCCAGAAGCTTGAGTTTCCACATAAATCCTGGATCTGATACATTGGACCCATTCAACATTGCTTGATATCCAATACCAGGTGTGATGCAACTCTAAAAGGGTGGATTGTTCGACCTCATTGTTCTTGGTTTTATTGTGATTTGTAGGTTATTGTCTCCATCAATTGCATTTGCTACTTTGCCCTTGCAAGCATTTCTACATCAGTGTGCACTCGCTCCTAGAAATGGAATACTCTTCTTCAAAGCCTATTCTCACCCCATTCAATTATTTTGATTGGAAAGATGATATGGAGATCATATTACGTTCAAAAGGTTACTACCGAGTCACTCTTGGTCTTGAATTGGAGCCAAACACCTTGTTAGATAGAACCAAACACTACAACAAGCTTGATGAAGCTTATGGTCTTCTTTGTCTCTCCATTTCCAAAGATCTTCACTTCCATCTCAACGGATTGAAGACTCCAAAATCTATATGGGAGCAACTTGAAACACTATTTGGCAAGCAGGATGAGCTTAGGGATTTTCAATTAGAGAATGAATTGATTGCCTTTAGTCCTGAGAATTTTGAGACCATTAATGAATTCTTCACAAAATTCAAGAACTTGAACATGCAGTTGAAGAAAAGTGGAGTTATCAAAGAGGATAAGCAATTGATCCTCTCCATTCTCAGCAAGCTTGGTAAATATTATTTTGTATTTGTCTCTACTTTCAATTCCGGTCGGCTAACTACCCCGAATTGGAAGATGCCTACCTTGAATGCCTTCATTGAGTCTGTTACAAAGGAGCATGATAATTTGATTCAAATGGGGTCCATAAGCTCCAAATATTCAGCCCTATATGTTCAAGGACCCAAGATTTCGAATGGTAAAGGAAAGCAAAATAAGGAGAATCCCAAATTCGAACCTCAAAAGCAAAGAGAGAAAGGCAAACAAATGGATGCACCATCCAGTTCGAAGTTCAAGCAAAAGGGTAAAGAGGGTAAGGAAAAATATAAATGTACTTATTACAACTGTGGCTTTCATCATGAAAGTTCATGCATGAAGAATACTATAGATCAAATGGCCCTCCTTTTGGAAAAGAATAACATAACTCTTCCTGATGGTGCAAGGAAGAAGGATAGGAATGATGATCATGAAAGAGGACAAGCACTCATGGCAACTGTTTCGAAGCCCACTACTCTCTTGATAGATTCGGGTGCATCGAATCATATGGCTGCAAATATTGATTCTTTTTCTTCATTCGATCCAAACAGCTCCATCCCCATCCATTTGGGAGACAACTAAAAAATTTCTTCAAAGAGAAAAGGTACGATTCATGTAGATCATGGAAGCTTTCAGAATGTTCTCTATGTGCCTTCCTTGGATTCAAATCTTCTTTCTATGTATCAAATGAAACACACTGGTGAACTGAAGCAACTTACATTCATCCCTAATACAGTTGAAATTTCTGATATCAAAAGTGGAAGACTTGTTGCAGTCGGAAAGGCGAACCACACTGCAAAATGCTATGAGTTTTCACACTTTATTCTGCTTGCAAAACCCACTGCTCTTCGCACACATGGTAATGAGGTTAGTAGGATTTGGCATGAAATATTTGGACATCTTAATTATAAGTATTTTCTGCTGTTATCAAACAATTCCGTGGTAGATGGTCCTCCACAACTCCGTTCCTCGAAGGGAATATGGATTGGTTGCATTATTGGGAAGCACCCAGAGCACATATTCGACCGCTGCAAAGCTAGACAAGCTTCTACAGTTTTGGGGCTGATACATTCTGATATCAGTGGTCCACTACCCCATACGCCATTAAATGGTTCAAGGTATGTTTTGACATTTATTGATGATATTTCCCGCTTTACATGGGTATTTTTTCTCAAAAACAAGTCAGAAGTGCTTGGAAAATTCAAGGATTTTAAGGTTTCTGTTGAGACCACCATTGAGAGCAAGATCAAAGCTCTTAGATATGATAATGGTGGATAATATATCAAGGCCTATTTTCTACAGCTTTGTGCCGAAAGCGGAATTCAGATCCAACATACAGTTCCCTACACACCCCGACAGAACAGTGTAGCGGAAAGGAAAAATCGGTCATTGAAAGAGATGGCTACATGCATGATTTAGTCAAAAGGTTTGGCTGCAAATATTTGGGCTAAAGCAATCAATGTTGATACATACATACAGAACCGTGTTCCACATTCATCCGTGAAAGGTATGAGTCCTTTCGAAGCATTCTTTGGTCACAAACCAGATGTGTCAAATTTGAGAGTTTTTGGCTCTACTGCATGGTCTAGAATTCCTTCCAAGAAGAGACGAGCTTTGGATCCACAAAGTATTGAGTGCATCCTGATAGGATATGGGGAAGAATCCAAAGCATATAAACTCATGGATATCAGATCTAAAAATATATTCATAGAGCGCATTGTGCAATTTGAAGAACCGCTTCAAGAATTGCAACTAGTCGAGGAAGAAACTGTCGTTTTATCGCCTTCACTAGAAGAAGATCTGTGCAACGATAATGAAGGGATGAGTTCTGATATTTTTGATATTTTAGCAGCACATGATGATCATGACATATCAGGTTTGGAATCCAACCATTATGATCCTCCTTAGTTACCAAAGTGGGCCCAAAACACTCTTCAATATGTTGGTTCGAACCTTGGAAATCCTGCTGATCCGAGACGAGGAAGAGTAGACTTTCAAAGAGCAGGTATGTCTCTTTCTATTTCTGATCCATTACTTCCTGAGATTTTTTATTTGATGACTGGTTCAGATCCCACATCATACTATTCTTCCAACTGAGATCCGAGATGGCAATGTGCCATGGATGAAGAGTACAGTTCTCTTCAAAAGAACAATACATGGGAGCTAGTTTCTCTTCCACCTGGAAGAAAATTAGTGAAGTGTAAATGGGTCTACCGCATGAAAGTTGCTGCTGATGGATCTATCAGAAAATACAAAGCAAGATAGGTGGCAAAAGGTTTCTCCCAAGTCCAAGGAGTGGACTACACTGAGACCTTTGCACCAGTTGCAAAGATGGATTCCATCTGCCTTGTTTTGGCTATTTCCACATCCAATCACTGGGAAGTGCACCATATGGATGTGAAGAGTGCATTTCTACATGGAGATCTTGCTGAAGAGGTTTATATGCATCAGCCAGAGGGCTACACATCAGATCCATCATTATTTTGCAGATTGAAGAAATATTTGTATGGGTTAAAATAGGCCCCAACAGCTTGGTACGCAAAGATGGACTCCTTCCTTCTTTCTCATAATTTCCAAAGATGCAAATATGATTTGAATGTGTATATTCAGCGAGTTAAAGGTAATTTGTTTGTTATTGTACTTTATTTTGATGATCTTCTCATTACTAGTAGCACTCTTACTTCAATAAACAAGCTAAAAAATGCCTTAAATCTAGCTTTTGACATGAGCGATTTGGGCTTGCTGAGTCACTTTTTGGGCTTGGAGATAGCTCAAAATTTTGATGGGATCACTATATCTCAGCAAAAATATGCTTCCGACCTGTTAATGAAGTTTAATATGGTTGAATGTAAGGCAGCCCCATTCCCATTCCTCTCAGGAATCAGTCTTGAGGAGGGAGATTCTACACCGCTTGCAGATTGCAGTATGTATCGACAGTTGATTGGTTCACTACTTTATTTGACACACTCAAGGCCCGATATTTCATATGCAGTGAGTGCCGTGTCAAGGTATATGCAGCAGCCCCATGAGCTTCATTGATGAGCAGCCAAGCGGATCTTGCAGTATGTGCAAGGTACGAAACATTTTTGCATACATTATGCTATAGATTCTGAGCTTGATTTCATTAGTTTTACTGATTCATATTGGGCAGGTGATAGAATTGATCAGAAGTCCACTTTTGGTTATGTTTTCATGATTTGTCATGGTGCTATTTTCTGGTCCAGCAAAAAGCAGGCAACCATTGCACTTTCTTCAGCAGAGGCAGAGTATCGAGGGGTAGTCAATGCTCGCATTCAGGCAGTTTGGTTGCAGGGTATTCTTTCCGAGTTTGGTTTTGGTGGAACTACTTCGACTGTCCTCTTTTGTGACAATCAAAGTGATATCAAGATCTCCACAAATCCAGTTCAGCGGCAGAGGACCAAACACATTGAGATTCATATGCACTACATTCGACAGTTGGTGCATGAACGCACCATCATTCTACAATATTGCCCTACTGATGAGCAAATTGCAGAAATCTTCACCAAGAGTTTCACTGAGAAGAAGTTCACTTACCTCCGTTCATTGTTGGGGGTGAGTTCCATCATGGTGGAGACATATTGATCCATTATTATGCTTTAGCTTGAGGGGGGGCTTTCTTCCCACTGGGTTTTCCCTCTTTCCTCACTTAGTTTATTTTCAGCATTTTTTGGATTATTGTATTGGGGTGACCTTTGTTCTTAGTTACTAGGGCCCCACATTATTTTTTGCACATCATAGTCTAGCTTGAGGGGGGGTGTTCGGATATCCACATCATCTTTTTCAGGATCTTGCATGCAATTAGGGTTTGCATGCATACCAGTCACCAGGTTGATGCCTCCAGCACCTTACCCACCTTATTCTAGCACCCAGGAGATTCTTACATCAGTTCTTTAGCCCTCCTAGTCATGAAGGTGCCCACTTATCACCTACTTCTAGAGAAGGGTGCACTTCTTCACCTACCACTGCAGTTCCACTTCAGTTACACTCAGTTAGCTTCGATTCTCCCTGATTTGAGGCTAGTTTCACTCCCGACTGACTGTTTCACTCCGTTGGACCTCCAGATTGACTAGATGACTTGTTCTGACTTCAGTTAATCCTCCCATGCACCCTCCACTGAGCCTCCTTCCCTATATCAGTGCTACACACTTTAGTTACACTTTTTACACTCAGTTAGACTCAGATTGACACCTGGATGACTGGTTCTTGTGCATTGATGACCACCATTGATTGATGATGAGGACTCCTAGTTGGAGTCAAACTACACCATTCAGTAATTCGAATGACCTTCTTAGTCAATTCGAATTGCTCAGTTATTGTGACTGTATTGTATTGTAATTATTCACCCTCATTGGGATATTGAGCACTGATGCATGTTTTGCACAGTTTTACACCATTTTTTTGAGTTTCATCTATTGTGATTGATTTAATTGTTCATTAGATCTGCTGTGACTAATTTTACAGAAACAATTTCATCCATACTGAATGTGGTACCACAAAAGTTGATGCTCTGCTGGATCTGAAAATGTCCAACAACTGTGTTGACACAGTTATTTTTACAATGATTTTGAGATGTGAAAAAATGATGAGGTTGTGTTTCTACTATTTACCACCAAATGACCATGGGATAGTGGGAGGAAAGAATCATTTGTCACAACCACATGTTCAAATATTAGGCATTCAACCATATAGAAGATCAAAATTTGGGCACGCAGGTGTAACAAATGTTGTCTAAGTGCCAAAGGGAGCATGCAAGTGTTAATGTGGTCTTTCTGCAAGGATGATTTCATGGCAAATTTTGGTTCTTTGACACATAAACCCATTCTAGAAATCGATCGATTGGTTGTAATCTACTAGTGCTTCATTCAATTCCACATATGGCTATCACATAATTTTGGCAGAAGGGCAGAGAATTGAATCATGCTGTGATGTTCATGGAAATAATGTTCTTGTTTGCAGAGAGCTAGGATTGTGGCATATGTGGTGATCATGTTTAGCTGGAGAAGAGCATCGATTACGTAATTACCATATGTCAGATAATATTTCCCGAAGGATCTAGCTGTTAGCACACATAAGATAGTCTAAAAAACCACACTATGTGTGAGGAAATCCGAGCCATAGATGGAACTCGTAGTCGGCTGCCTAAAAAACAAACATGCTCAGAGAAAATATTAGAGTGAGCCATCATAGCTCGATGTTAAAGAGCCAGAGCCCTGATAGCACATACCTAGTGTCGATGAAAGTATTTTTATACAATGCCACGAGCTTCCCCTTGCAGGCCATGGACTCGAGCCACGTTTCCTGGTTTCCCTATTACTCAGATCTGAAGGCTTCGAGCACTATTGCTGCGATTGGAACATGTCCATGGGGATGAATCTCAACAACATGGAAAAAGTGCTCAAGTGCGCTGGTAACGATGACATTATCACCATCAAGGACAATGACAGAGGTGACACCGTTACTTTCATGTTCGAAAGCCCCAACCAGGACAAGATTTTGGACTTCGAAATGAAGTTAATGGACATCGACAACAACCAGCTGGGAATTCTAGAGTCAGATTACTATGCCATTATGAGAATTCCATCTCAAGAATTTGCTCGTACCTGCAAGGATCTCAGATCCATTGGGGATATGGTTGTGATATCCGTGACCAAGGAAAGAGTGAATTTATCAACAAGGATAGATATTGGTAGTGCTAATATTGTCTGTAGGAAAAACCCTTCTGCTGATAAGCCGGACAAGGAAACGATTATTAAAATACAGGACCCTTGTGTAATGTGACAGAGGATTTGGATTACATTTACGCTTTTCTTGTTAAAGCCATCAATGAGTACTCTATTCTTTGCATGAAAGATGCAGAGTATTGGTTTAGAAGGGCTAGAAGAGTATGATGCCATCGCTATTGGGTTAGGCATAGGGGGCCTAATAGCTGCAACCCAACTAGAAGTGAAAGGGACCAGAGCTTTGGTGTTGGAAAAGGAAGATGACTACCTTTGCAATGGAAAACTCCATACTGTGGTTTCTTATTTAATTTCTAATACTGTTGCAACATATTCCTTGTGCACCTAACGTGAGAAGTGTTGTATGATAACATCGAATTGAATATGTGTTAGTTGTTATTTTATATGTATTGGATGCTTCCATAGACATGCAGTCAGTAGTGAAATTTTTACTTTGACTTCTTACAAAGGTCGGTGTTCTTGTTCTGAGTTTTCCTATTCATGGTGGAAGAGTTGCTTTCCCAACCATATTACTTTATGTTTGGTCAAGAAATTTGCACATTTGAATACATGAGAGAGGAGTTAGCAATCAGAGAAAATCCCATATTTTGAGGAGACAGTTGATGGGCATCCTAGACTTTAAGTCAGAAATCAGTGATTTAGGATCGGTTAGAATAGATGGTAGCAAGATTCCAAATTTCTAGGATAATGATTCGACAAAAAAAAGAGAAACTCCAGTAGTCCTAGCAACCTGAGACATCTGGAAACCCATTCCATTTTTTGTGGCAAGAGTGTTTCTCATTTACTATTTTTGTAAAAATATGTTAAAGCTTGGCAAGATGAAGATTTTGTATATATGCTAAATATTTCAATGTAGTGAGGGTTTGAATGGCTTGAGAAAAGCTTTCCTCTGTAGATGGAAAATTCTGTATATATATTCATGAATTTTAAATACAGGAAGATGATGCTTTTGATAGTAGATATTCATCACAGTGTACTTTTTCAGTGTGTTTTCCTTTAGTTCACATTCATTTCACTTTTGTTCTTTCTTCTAAGGATAGTTAAGAGTACATGATTGGAATTCATCCTTGATAGATGCTCCCTTCATATAGTTAATGCAGGTGTCATGTTTTAATGATTGCAGGTCGATAATTCACCCTCTGTTAGGTGCTTAGTTCATTGCAGTCAGTCTTATGTTATTTCTTCAAAGTTAGAATTGAGAATTCAGCCTTATAAGATGCTCTCATTCATAGTGGGATTTTCTTATTTCTGTCCTTCAATCATTTGAATACTGTTTATTGTTGAAAGGTATGCTTACTTTGGCTTTGTTCCCTTAGGACTATATAGCCGTGTTAATCTTCATAGTATATCTCAGAAGTTGACTCCATCTCCTAATGGAATTTTTCTCCTACTTGTCCAACCACATCATTTAAAATTTAAAATCCTTACCTTACAAATCTGGTCATTGAGTTTATTGTCAAGATGCTACCGTAGTGACATTGCATAGTAGACTTGTAGAGAGAGCCCTCTTTGACAGAAAGAGTTTAGTTTTCAGTCTAAATATTGGTTTGAGGTTACCTTGGGAATTTTCTCTAACAACCAGAGAAAAAATTCTGAGTGCTAACAAACTATATGGACTCAACGACTAAGATTCAGAATCTCAAAGGTACAATGAACTGCATTTGAATTGGATACTCTAGGAAGCACATAGCTGAAGGGAGTCCGAATACTATCGCCATTGAAACCTCGATATCCATGGGAAAATGCAACTTGGGGTTCCAAATAGACTCACCACTGTGCTAGATTTAGGGTATATCCAGGGTCTTCGACCAATAACTAAAGGAACCAATACCCTGTATGAATCGCAATGGTGTGAGGATGGATTTGAAGTCGAGCATGTGAAAATCAACCATTCCGAGAGGCACTAAGGACTCCTCTCAGATGGTCCATAGGCACTCATCACTGATGGATATGAGTCCAAGGTACAGGGACCTCTCGGTCTATCCTCTCGAATAGATGTGCTGGTGTTGATAGAGGGAGACCTGCAACTACCAAGGAAATGATGTTTCCTTGATAGGAGAGCGAGGTGTACAACCAAGAGGTGATGGTACTGGACTTGGAACTGACACACTATTAACACCTAAAAAACTGCTCACTACCTCATCTACCCCATTACATGACTCATTTGTCCATATTTCCTACCATATTTGCCTCCAAAACCTTAAAATCCCATTAAAAAGCCTCCAAAAGGCCACAAAACCATTAAAAAAGCCTCCAAAAGGCCAAAAAACACTTTTCCCTCCCAAAATAATCCAAAATTCCTCTAAAATAAAGAAAACCCTCTAAAAAGGGAATAAAAAATACAAAAAAGAGGAAAAAAGGAGGCAAAAACCCTATATAGCTGACCTAAACCATATGGTTCCCAAAACCATGGGCCAGCACTCCACCACTAAAAACCTATAAATAGGTGATGGAGGCCCCTCATTTCATATCCACAGTAAAACACACCCTTACTCTGCCAAAATCACTCCTAAAACCCTAGCTCACCCTTGAGCTACTTTCACACTTGAGTGCCCCTTTGGCCCATTTCCAACCCTTTGGAGAAAGAGAAAGGATCAAAACTGGAAGCTTGAAAGCAACCCTCTTGGATTGCTGCAAAGGCTTCACCAACCTCTACACCTGAGGTAATCTTTAATACAAAAAGAGAAATCTTTTGCCATATTTTCATGTTTTATTATTTATGTTAATGCTCATGCTAGGTTAAATTTCATACTAATTTACTGCTTTTATTTACTGTTTTTCTGAACTGCTACTAAGGAGTCCCTTCTCCTTATTAGGTGCTCATTTTCACAAGCTAGGGTGAAAACCCTAGCTACAGTTTTGGCGACTCCGCTTGTGTTCCTTTGAATTTCTGGTTATAGTTTTAAAGTTTTAAATGTTTTCAATTTTCTGTAATATTTTTCTGTTTTTTCCTTTCGGTTGTCCCTTTCGGCTGCCGTAAACCGCGTCTTTTACTTCCTGCAGTTGCGTTCCGATCGCGTCTTTCAGGCATTTAACTGTGATCCGACCGCGGCTCTCAGACTGTTTCCGGTGACCTACCGGCGGTTTCTAGTCTATTACCTGCGATCCGACCGTGGCTATTATCTTGTTTCGTGCGGTCCGACAGTGGCTGTTAACCCATTTTTCCACGGGCCAATTGCGGCTTTCAGCCATTTTTCTGCAACCCGCCTGCGTCTTTCGGCCTTTTTCCCACATCCCGCTTGTGGCTTTCAGCCATTTTCCTGCAACCTGCCTGCGTCTTTCGGCCTTTTTCCTGCGTCCCGCTTGCGGCTTTCAGCCATTTTCCTGCAACCCACCTGCGTCTTTCGGCCTTTTTCCCGCATCCTGATTGTGGCTTTCAACCATTTTCCTGCAACCTTCCTGTGCCTTTCGGCCTCTTTCCCGCATCCCGCTTGCGGCTTTCAGCCATTTTCCTGCAACCCGCCTGTGTCTTTTGGCTTCTTTCCTGCATCCTGCTTGCGGCTTTCAGCCATTTTCCTGCAAATTGCTTGCAACTTTCGACCTTTTTCCCGTGGTCCGACTGCGTCTTTCGGCCAAAATCCCACAACCCGTCCGCGACTGTTGAGCTATTTCCCACGGTTCGACCATCCAGATTTTCCACAGACCCGCGGTCTATTTTCTGCACTTTTTTCACTGTTTTGAACCCAGCACTTTGCTGCAATATTTTCTGCACCTGCACAGCCATCTGTCCTACCTACAGCCATACTTCCCTATAGCCTTTTCTGCAGTACTATTTCTGTTCCATTTACATATCATTTTTTTTAAATTTCAGCATTTTAATTGAAAAGATAAAATTTTGCATTACAAAGTTTAAATTCTGTATTGTTATTTTTAGTTAGAAAGTTGCCTACCCCGTGGCACTTTTACTTGGGTTCATCATCTCACACGCACACACTCTGTCACCTAATTCAAGTGAGCCCTAAAATACTACTTAACACAACCAACATTCTAACCCCACTTGGAGAACACATAAGAATTTTTGTAGTTAGGTAGGATCGGGGGGATAGGAATCGAAATAACACCCCTCGGTTGCTTACACTTGAGACATAGCTGTTGTCCATTAGGGAACCAAAATTCCCTAGTATTTTTTGACACGGTTTAAAACCAATTTATCAGGAAGGCCTCTCCCCTAGGAGGGTTGAAGTCGCCAAACTGATTCCGGAAGCCTGAGTGGAATACCGCAATCCATTCAGTAACGGAAGGATACCTTTTGCAGTTCTCGGTGTATCACCCGTATGGGGATACAGCGGTGATAGAACCAAACGGCAGATTCACCCAACTGAATGTGTCATGAACGGGGTATCTTAGTTGCTTTTCTTCTAGGATTGACTACCCGGTGTCCCTCCTGGTAGGGGGATATCTATAGCCACTTGGCTCTACTATCCATATTGTCTGACTTGGATTTCATCACCTTGTAGAGAATATGTCTAGTTGAGTCAGAATACTATTTAGCTAGGTGTTTGCATGCTCCCTTACCTCCTTTTGGTCTAGTGAGTCCACTATTTTTTTTTTTTAGGAAACCTGCTGCTTGTTGGTATTCTGACCGTTTCTGTTGATACTCCACTTATTGTAGCACAGCTATTACAGTAAGTGTTTTGAGTTGGTTGTTGGCCTGAGTGCCATATTTTTTGAGCTCTCCTTCTGCACACTCGGTTGCATTAGGTTTTTTTGAGCTATTTTTCACTCAACACAACCCCACAGATATTTGACACCATCTGTCACCATTGAGTCCCCGAGACATTCTCGGCACCTCCGGAGTGAGCCCCCACATCACGGTTCACTTGAAATCACCTGTCATAGACATAGATCTTCATCACTTGATACCACTCATCATAGATCTTGAGCCTTGTCACTTGACTCCACTCGTCAACGGCATAGAACTCTGTCACCTGATCTAGATGCCCCTTATCTTAACTCTCATTCTGAGGCAGAGTCCGAGAACCCCATTTACACTGCACCAACCAATCCCATGGATTGCATGAATTCCACCCCTTTCTTTGTAGGGACCATTGGTGGAGCATCCACCACCACACCAGCTACCACACCTTCTTTGGATATGCCCTCGATGGGGCCCACATCTACCATTCCGATCACTATACCCATTCCAGTAGCTTGCATACCTATCGCCACTCCATTAGTGACTCACACTACCCTTGGAGGTGTAGGACCGTCCCATACCACTTTCGTTCCTCCACTTGGGGGAAACATCCCAAACCCAGCCCCTCCACTTGGGGGCATTGGCCCCAACATGGTCACACCCACTAGTATGTCACATCCTTCTACTAGTTGTCCATTCATTGCTAGTCTCAACCTTCCTGACCTAGCTATACTGACTAATGATCCCATCAGAAACGACCCTGCGTGGCCTCACATGCCCACCAAGCTCCCCTCCGACATCCTTAAGTTTGAGGGCAAGGCAGGTGAAGACCCCCAGAACCATATTATGTCCTTCCATCTATGGTGTTCCTCTAACTCCATAGTGGACGACTCTGTTTGCCTCCGTTTGTTACACCGCACCCTCACTGGCTCTATAGCTAAGTGGTACATCGAGCAGCCCCATGGGACCCATGCTACCTCTACCTCCCTTGCCTTGAATATCCTGCAGTTCTTTCAGTTACCTATCTGCTATGACGCGGGAGTTGAGATCCTACTGTCTTGCAGACAGAACATGGCTACCCACATCACCGACCACATTCATGAGTGGTGTCAACGCCACAGCCTCTACAAAATCAAGTCAGACGATCGTATCTTCTTAGATTGGTTTCTAAAATCCCTCCTTCCTGTCATTGCCAAGGATGTGGCATCCGAACGACCCCAGTCCGAAGAAGAGGCCATCCTCAAAGCCCAGCAATTTGACCTCATTTATGCCAAGTCAGGTTATCTGTATTCCATCATACCTGACACCCCTCATGGCGATTCCTCCCAACACGATGCGCCGAGGGAATCCCATGCCGTAGATGGAATCATTGGCCATGTTGCCTCACATCCTCAACCCTTTTCCATAGCACGTCCTATCCATGGCCCCAAACTTTCACGAGCTACATCTCAATCTGGAGCAACCAATTTGTATGCTCCTATGGCACATCACCACCATTCCCACGGACCCTCATGTCCACCTCAGTGCTTTGGTCATGCATCCCCCGCTTACGCTCCCCCGGTCGCACCTCAGCCATATTACCGCCCACAGGCTAAACCAACTCATGTGTCCTATCAAGCCCAACCTACTTATTACCCACCACAGGCAGCCCCTTCGGCAAATCCACAACCCGTTCTGTAGACGTATCAGCAACCCCCACACGGTTTAGCACCTGCGCAGCCTCCACCTGCTTATTATCCATCGTAGCCTGCTCCCGCACCTATACAACCGCAGAACCCACCTGCTCCCCAAGGGCAAGTATACGCCCAACAGAATCCGCAGTAGAACCAAAATAACCAGCGCCAATAGGGCCAGCAAAACCGTGGCAAAGGCCGTAACCATGGGAACAACCCCCCTCCAGACCAAGGCAGTCAACCTCCCAATCCCCGAAACAACAATAACGCGGCACCTGCCAACCAAAACCCTGATCGATCGCCCAAGGAGGCCAAAAATCATAATTTGCGAACAAACCATCCTTGTTCTATTTGCGGGGTCTATGGCCACTACACACACGCTTTCCCACATTTGGAGCGAGCTCAACAACTCTGGACTGATGATGCCCATCGCCAAGGGTACGCGGCTCCTCAGGAGCCACCCAACCCCCCACCACCTCAACATCAACCTTTGGTGCTGGAAAACCCCTTACCAACCCAAGGCGTAGTGAACACTCAGCCATTGGCTCTCCCTCAAGGAAATGCGCCACCACAACAACAGATCACTTATGCCGCTCCTGATCAACCCATGTTAGACTCAGGTACCCACCACTTGTTAATGATGTCATCCAACGATGTCAACCTCCAAACTCGCGGGAACCAATATGGCTCCACCCCTGAATCCTCTCCCACCGATAAAAACACTAACGCTGATCCCACTGATTAGACGTTACGTATACCTATGGCTCCACTAGATGGCGCCTCCAAAGCACCTCGCTTCCCACTTCATCGCATCAACAATAATCCCAATGCTCGTGCTACATCTAATTACAACATTGTAGATGACTTAGCCCAGTCTCCCGCAGCCATGTTTGCGTTAGAAATCTTAAAAAAATGTCCTTCACAGCATAAGAATTTCCTCTCTGCCATTGGTGCTATTGACCCAAATGATTCACAACTGATGGCCTTCGATTTGGACCAATCCGAACCACGCTTGCCTTCCACTTTAGCATTCCAAGTTTCTGTTTTCGTTCGGAATCTTGTCATCCATCGGTGCATTATCGATGAAGGTGCCTCTACATGCGTTATGTGCACATTTGTTTGGTAGAAGTTGGGATCCCCTACTCTCCAGCAGTCCACCACTGCATTGCGATCCTATGACGATCGTTCGGCTCAACCCCAAGGTCTCTTAGATAATGTCCCCGTCCAGTTGGCTGGTAAAACCATGCTCATTGACATAGAGTTCATCAATGCCCAACTTGATTATAACCTCTTACTTGGCTGCAGCTACATGTATGCCATGCGGGCGGTTGGCTCATCCGTTTTTCGTACCATGATGTTCCCCCATGACGGACACGTGGTCAAGGTCGACTAACTCACCTATTACGATCCCAATGTCCCCGCTGCACCCGAGAATGTTCTCCCCATGGTTGAACAACCTGTTTGTGGTGCAACTACCTTGTTTGTTTCCTCCGTGGGACTCATAATTTACTCAGATACGTCGATGACCTCAACATTCCAATCCATTCCACCCCCGTTACCCACGACTGAAGTATCTGACCTATGTACCCTTTCCCACAATACACAAACACCCAACAATCAACCACCCTTGTTACCCAAACCACCATTGGTATCTAGTCACATTGGTGTTACACCCATCCACACAATCCCCTTCCTATTCCCTCCCTCAAGTGTAGTAAGCACCCCGATTATGGCTACTATTAGCCTCCTCGTGTTAACCTTCGGATTACCCGTGTGGTATATTTCGCCTCCCGTTCCCCCGCCGACACCAAATGTCGTCCTACAATCGGTGCAACCCATTGCCACTACTAGTCAACCACCTCCCGATGTCACTACCCATTCGTCATTTACGAATTCCCCCCCTCTTATCAAGCACACTGGGGGTAGAGGCCCACAACCATACATTGCTGTACCCCCGCCCAAAACAGTTAAACCCCCCCCTCGTGTTTCGTGCTCCCCCCAAATGCTCGTTGTGTGATGAGTTAGGCCATCCGACTAATCAATGTCCACAATTACCTGCATTACAGGAACACATGCAAATGCTTGACAATGACCCCAACATCCCGGTTGTCGAACTCGATCCAACCCCTAAGCCTCGTGATAAATCATTGCGTACCAACCACCCTTGTGCAATATGCGGTATTTACGACCATTACTCACATCACTGTCCTGATCTCCTAGATTACAGAGCAGCTCTCTACGAGATGAATAATTTGGACCTTGAGACGGCACCCCCCACAATTGAGGAGATCCACCCCCCAGTATCACCCTCATCCGAAGAGATTAACACCATCTATAAGATATCTTCGACTACCACTCCCTCGTCAACCAATTTGACAACTCAAATTTTCCGCAATGATGAGGAGATTCTAGAGGCTCTCACTGCCCCAGATTATCCCTGGGAAGACATGCACCATCGTTCCTATTTCCTCCTAGAAGAGTCCTCCTCCACCACAGCTACCCAATTTGTGGTTGAGTCCAAAGATTTCCTTCCCGCCAAAGTCAACTGGTTTAAGGATCCTATTCCCACTCCTGATGCCTTTGAGGAAGGTAACATGGCCAACATCTCACCTCTCATCCACATCGATATCTCTGACCCACCTGGTGATCTTTAAATCATTACATTAGGAGCCTCCTGTAGTGAGTATGAGATTGGAGAGTACAAATTTTTTTTCCAAGAGTTTCGCGATGTCTTTGCCTGTTCCTATACCGAAATGCCTGGTCTTGACCCTGCTATTATAGAACACCACAGTAACACCTCTGAGTCAAGGGGCATAATAGATTACCACGATCCTGGGATAGGGGACATGATCAATCGTTTTGAATCTACCCCATCACATCTATCTCATCACGTCAATGAACCCATCGTTCAAACCAACACATATGTGATCCACAATCACAAACCCCATGCACATAGCATGGGGGCAGGTCATTAACTCTACTCACTTTTTCACACTTGTGATCTCAACCATTTTTGAGGTCACATATCACTTGTAGATTTGATTTGATACACCTAGTATTCTTCCCCTGTGGGCCATCATGATACACCTAGTATTATGACCTCTGTTTTTCGCACCAATTGCACCATTGGATTCATATTTCCGTGCCCGTGATGATGCTTGAGATCATTTCTCGCTCTCACCAGGACCAATATCAACATTGTGTCCCGACACATTGTTGCCCCGATTTGCGTGCCACATCGGCCGTAGCCCATTTTTGATATAATTTATATCATTGGATTCATTTTTCCGAGCCCGTGATGATGCTTGAGATCATTTCTCGCTCTCACCCCCATATTTTTCAAGTATTTTTTCCAAAAACATCCCCGTCACCTCGGTTTGCGTGCCACATCGATCGTTACCCATTTTTGACACTTTTTATATCTCCGGATTCATTTTTCCAAGCTCAGGATGATGCTTGAGGTCATTTCTCACTCTCACTAGGTACAGTTTCAACATTGTGTCCCGACACCTTGCTGCCTTGGTTTGCGCGCCACATCGGCCGCCATTAGATTGTTCCACATTTTTACATGAGCCATTCACTCTTGTCATACTGAAATTATTTCATTATTTTTCCACCATTCATTATCCTGCAAGGAGGCCCACCAGTGTTCCCCCCTACCCTCGTTCTTGGTCATCATCAATGTTCCTTGATTGAGCATTTCCTCCTTGCCTGACCATTCCTTTTATTCGGTATAATTTTATCCCTTTTTCCAGCCGGACAAGTCCTTTACGAAAAAGGCACTTAGGGAGTTTTTATTAAGCTCTTTTATGACTCTTAAAACAATGAAAAGATTGTCGAGCAATCTTGCTTCTTTTCATGCTCGTTAAAGTACTTAAAAGGGCGTCTATCTGGTATAAGTTTAACCCTTTTCCGGACCTGGTAGACTACTTACGAAAAAGGAATACTCTAGTCACACCGGTTAGAAGAGTTATTCATTGCATCCTTTTATGCTTCTTTGGGCCTTGGATACTAACACACGAAAAAGAAACCCCCTGGAGTCTTCTTATCACTTTCAGACTCTCTAAAATTGAAAGCAACCACGATCATGAACTGTCCTGGGCTCGTACAAATCCACACGATAGTACCATTCCATTATTTCAGAGTCTTCTTATCAATTTCAGACTCCTTAAAATTGAAATCAATCATGAGCATGAATTGTCCTGGGCTCGTATAAATCCACACGACAGTACCATTTTACACCCACTTCTTCTAGTTCCTTAACCCATGAAGAAGTCCCCCCATGCCTCTTGGCACTATGATCGATCATCTCGACAGCACCCCCAATCAGGTCGCCTTTGATCAGAGTAGTCTGCAGTCTCCTGCCATTTTACACCAGCTTGAGTATCACTCATCCCAGTCATTATCCTTGATCCATTACAGCTATGATCCCTTTCCCACCAGTTAGTTTCATATGCTGCCCGATCATCCCCACCATCATACTCTGAACAAAGGAAGTTTGAGTCCACCCACTCTACTTGCTTAGTTATCCCCCACAGTATGTCAGTCCTACCATCAGTACTCTCACACTTTGGTTTTCCACCTCGTCCTCCTATCAAGGAAACATCATTGCCTTGCTAGTTGCAGGTCTCCCTCTGTCGACGCCATCCCCTCTATTCCGGAGGATAGACCCATAGGTCCCTGCGCCTTGGACCCATCACCATCTATGGTGAGTTCCTATGGACCATTTTGAGAGGAGTCTTCATTTCCTCTCCAAGTGGTTGTTTTTCACATGCTCGACTTCAAAACCTTGATCGCATCGTTGAGAATCACGCAGGGTTTATATCCCTTCAGTTATTGGTCGAAGACCCCGGATTTCCCCTGACTCTAGCACATTGGTGAGTCACTTCGGAATGCTCAGTTATATGTTCTCGTGGATGTCTGGGTTGTGTTGGCAATTGTATTCGGAAGCCATCCAATTATATGCTTCCTTGAGTACCCAGTTCAGTTCCAGTTCAGTGTACCATTGCAGGAATGACTTCCCGTCACTATGATCCAGCAGCTCATCAGTTCCTTTGGTACCCCACTCAGCAACACTGTTGTTATTCCAGTGTATCAGTTCTTCAGCTCAAACATGGTCATCCCAGCAATATGTCCCAGATTTGTGTCCCCTCTGGACCCTTATGATGTACACAGTGGTTCTCTATGTATCTTCCAGGTCCCCCTTTTTCGGGCCTCACAGTTATTTTTTATGTATCTTGATACGAGCATGGGAATTCCTGCCTCATCCATATATTGAGATTCTTCTTCATTCATTATTTGAGGCCATTTATATTTCAGGTCCCCATATTTTGGACCCCATTATTATTATTGTTCTATATCTTGATACGAGCATGGGAATGCCCGCCTTGTCCATATGTTCAGATTATTCCTCATTCATTATTGAGGTCATGTACTTTCATTTTTTGCAGTTTGTTCGGGACCGTTGTTCCAGGCTCTACTTCGTTTATTCTCTTCTCCACACCCCAGAAAACCCATAAAATACTTATGATGTCTATCGTCCATACAATGAGCTCCTGCCCTCACAGATCAGGGGGCAATCTGTTAACACCCAAAAAGTGCTCACTACCTCATCTACCCCATTACATGACTCATTTGTCCATATTTCCTACCATATTTTCCTCCAAAACCTTAAAATCCCATTAAAAAGCCTCCAAATGGCCAAAAAACCCATTTTCCCTCCAAAATAATCCAAAATTCCTCCAAAATAGCAAAAACCCTCTAAAAAGGGAATAAAAAATACAAAAAAGAGGAAAAAGAGGGAAAAAGGAGGCAAAAACCCCATACAGCTGACCTAAACCATATGGTGCCCAAAACCATGGGCCAACACTCCACCACTAAAAACCTATAAATAGGTGATGAAGGCCCCTCATTTCATATCCACAGTAAAACACACCCTTACTCTGCCAAAATCACTCCTGAAACCCTAGCTCACCCTTGAGCTACTTTCACACTTAAGTGCCCCTTTGGCCCATTTCCAACCCTCTGGAGAAAGAGAAAGGAGCAAAATTGGAAGCTTGGAAGCAACCCTCTTGGATTGCTGCAAAGGCTTCACCAACCTCTACACCTGAGGTAATCTTTAATACAAAAAGAGAAATCTTTTGCCATATTTTCATGTTTTATTATTTATGTGAATGCTCATGCTAGGTTAAATTTCATACTGTTTTATTGCTTTTATTTACTGTTTTTCTGAACTGCTACTAAGGAGTCCCTTCTCCTTAGTAGGTGCTCATTTACACAAGCTAGGGTGAAAACCCTAGCTACACACACTATGGGGGAGGATACTGGGGTCGGGGAGTGATGGGACTCAAACTTCCTTTGTTCAGGGTATGATGGAAAGGATGACCTAGCAGCATATGAAGCTGACCTCAGGAAAGGGAATCATATATTAAGGGACCAGGGACTGTAACTGCAATGGGGGAGACTCAAGGGGGAGAAACTGATGAGTGATATCAGGAAACGCGAAGGGTGACACATCACAAAATAATTTGAAAAAAGGAGACCAAGGTGGGGGTGCTTCCATAATGGTAGGACTATATGTGATCTATTGTGGCACTAAGAGGCACCATTGGGGCCTTATTCATGGTTTAAGTAGCTCAAAGAAGGGGTAAAAGTGCGATCTAAATGGTACCGTCGTGTGGATTTGTACGAGCCCAGGATGATACATGTTCATGGGTGCTTTCAATTTTAAGGAGTCTGAAAGCAATAAGAAGACTCTGAAATGGTGGAAAGGTACTGTTGTGTGGATGTATACAAGCTTAGGATGGTGAATGCTCGTGGTCGCTTTCAATTTTAGAGAGTTTGAAAGCAATAAGAAGACTCGAAGGGGGTTATTTTTCGTGTGTTAGTCCCCAAGGACCAAAAAAACATAAAAGTATGAAATGGATAACTCTTCTAGCTAGTGTGGCTAGAGTATTCCTTTTTCGTAATTAGTCTACCTAGTCCGAAAAAGGGTTAAAATTATACCAAATAGATTCCCTTTCAGATACGTTTAGCGAGCATGAAAGGAAGCAATATTGCTTGACGATATTTTCATTCTTTAAGGAGTAAAAAAAGAGCTTAACATAAATTCCCTGAGTGCCTTTTTTGTAAAGGAGCTACTCAGTCCCAAAAATGGATAAAAGTATACCGAACATATGTAAAATCCAAGCAAGGAGGAAGTGTTCAATCAAGGGTCAAACATGAGAACCAAGAGAGTGTAGGGGGAACACTAATGGGGCCTCCTTGTAGGTATATGAATGGTGGAAAAATAACGTAATAATTGCAGTATGTATGGAGTGTAGGACTCATGAATAGGTCGCGATAGACAAAATGGTCAAAATGGTGCAAAAAATGATTGCGGCCTATGTGGCACGCAAATCAAGGCGACGAGGACCATGGAAAAAATGCCCGCAAAACTATTGGGTGAGAGTGAGAAATGATCTCAAGAAGCATCAAAAGCACGAAATTCTGAATCCGACGATGTAAACGACACGAAAAACAGAGTGTGGATGAATCCAGAATGGTCAAAGCAGAAAAGGGGGTAAAATGGATATAAATAGCAAAGGATCCCACCTCCACATGTCATTTTCATTGTGCAAATTGGGAGGAGTGTGGAGGGGCCCAAAAGAGAAAATTCAGATTTCTCTCAGTCTGTCTGGTGGAATCGAGTTCTGTGACTTCCAAGTAAGTCTTTGAGTTTTTTTTAATGTTTTTGATGCATTTTGGGTTGGATTTGTTCCCCCTAGGAGCCCTGGTGAGCTCGGCTAGGGAACCACTATGCCAGAGCGTGATTTTCGAAGGAAAACGTGCACCCAGGGTGTGACTCTGGACCATACAATTGTGCGGTTGGGGCACGACTGTGGGCCCCACAGCCGCGCTCTGGAGCACGACTTTTTCTGAGAAAAGCGTGCTACAAGCAAGGCTGTGGTCCCAATAGGTGCAATCAAGGAGCGCGCTTCTCAAGGGGAAAAATGTACTCCAAGGCGCACCTGAGGGGAAAAAAGGAATGCTTTAGAGCGCGTGTTTTTTCCCTGGATGGGTGGCCTGCCCCTAGGAGGGAAAGCTTATTGGTGTACATATTACTGATGGGGGTTTTTTCCTATGTGTGTGAGTATTTTGATCAAAGAAGATCTAGGAGCTATGGAGAACCTCACAAAATCGAATTAATTTGCAAAACTAGTGGAAAAACTTGAAAAAGGAGATAAATTTACACACAATGTGAGCTGAATATTTTCATTAACTGACTGTCTAACATGTGAAAATGTTAGTAACAGGTTTTTATTACATCCATGAGAAATTCGAGAGCATTAGTGAGCTCAAGCTGAGTGTACAACTCAAAAATGCCAAATGGGCCTCAATCCCCCCTAGGTGGGTCCAACTCAATCCCAATCATCCCAAACAGTCACGAATTCTGGTGTGAAGGTGGCTGAAGCATGTTGGGTCATTAATGAGGCCAAGGCAGGTGTGGGTGAGCAAGTAGAGGAGTTTGGGGGGACCAAGGGAGCATTAAATGCTCCAAATCTAGCCAAAAATGGGCAAAATCCACCCTAGCGCCCCTAGTCAACTGAAATTCCCCAAATCAAGGAGAGAGGGCGCTCCAACAATTAATGAGGGCGCACTTGTGGACAAAATAGGAGGCTGGGTGAACTGGTTTGGTTGGAAGTGGGTGTGAACACTCTCAAAAGTGGGTATTTGACCAATTTAAGTCACCTAGTCCAAACTATGGTGTAATTAAGCACATGAGCAAATAAAAATTGACTATGGTTGTGGACTATGGTACTAAGTTTGGATTACTGTTCTAACACCCCCCCTTAACCAGAACTTAGTACAACTCATGAAAGATAAGTGGGAGGCCTTGGCAACAAAGGCTCAAGTCACCTCATTACAAACATAAATTCTATTTGTCCATATGAACCGAGGAAAAGAAGTAAAACCTCATGGGATAAAAACTTCCCTCTAAAATGGACATGGGGCTGAACCTGCAATTAAATTCCAGCAATCACCATCCATCACTCACTCCAAGCAAATCTCTCAAGTGAGTGAAGGTCTTCTCAGTAAAGCACTTGGTGAAAATATCTGTAGTTTGCTCGGTGGATGGGCAATACTGCAATGAAATCACCCTGTCATGCACCAAGCCCCGAATGTAGTGCATATGGATTTCAATGTGCTTTGTTCTTTGCATATGTACTGGATCAGTAGATATCTTGATGGCACTTTGATTATCCACCCAAATATTGGTTGGATAATCAATAGCAACACCAAACTCCCGAAGAATGCCTTGCAACCAAACACACTGTGTGGCTGCGTTCACTGCTGCCCTGTACTCGGCCTCTGCTGATGAAAGAGAAATGGTATGTTGTTTCTTACTTGACCAGCAAATGGGACCTTCAGCAAACATAAACACAAAACCTGAAGTGGACTTTCTATCGATGGAATCTCCCTCCCAATCGGAATCAGAAAATCCAACTAGTTGAAGTGAAGAACCAGCTACATAGTGTACCCCAAGGCTCTTTGTTCCTTGGACATATTGAAATATCCTTTTGGCTGCCTTCCAATGGATCTCATGTGGCTGCTACATATACCTTGCTATAGCACTTACAGCATAAGACAAATCAGGTCTTGTATGTGTAAGGTACAACAAACTTCCGACTAGCTGCCTGTAGAGTGTGCAATCCACCAATGGAGAGTCTTCAAATTCACCTAGTTTTATGCCTGAAAGGAATGGGAACTTGGATGCCTTACATTCAGCCATTTTAAACTTGAATAATAGGTCTGAATCATACTTAGGTTGACTCAGCAATATACCTCTCTCAGATTTCTCAATTTCCAAACCCAAAAATTGCCTTAGCAATCCTAGGTCGCTCATGGCAAATTCAATGTGCAAGGAAGCTTTAATTGAGCCAATTTTTTTGTTGCAGCTCCCTGTAATTAAAAGATCATCAACATACAGTACAATGACCTGCAAATTATCATCACATTGCTACAAATAAACATTTGGATCAGACTTGCATCGACAGAAACCAATTGAGAGCAAAAAAGCATCCATTTTGGCATACCAAGCCCTGGGGGGCTTGCTTGAGTCCATATAGTGACTTCTTCAACCTGCATACAAGTGTGGGATCCTCTTGGAATCCTTCAGGTTGATGCATATATATCTCTTCCTGTAGCTCACCATGCAAGAATGCACTTTTGACATCCATGTGGTGAACTTCCCAACCTTTACTAGCTGCCATGGCTAGAGCTAGTCTAATTGAGTCCATCTTTGCAACCGGTGCAAAGGTCTCTGTATAATCCACACCATGGATTTGTGAGTAGCCCTTAGCCACTAACCTAGCCTTTTACTTTAGATCATAACCATCAGCAACAGGTTTGGTTCGAAAAATCCACTTACATTGCACAAGTTTCCTCTTGGGAGGAAGAAGCACCAAATCCCATGTTTTGTTCTCTTGGAGAGATTGGAATTCTTCTTGCATTGTTGTTCTCCACCTTGGATCATGATGAGCTTTCTGATATGATGTTGGATCAGATCCAATCATCATATAACAATGATCAGCAAGTTCACTTTCATTTGCAAAGGAAGCATTGATTGTTTGAGATCTAGTCTTCCTAGGCTCTTGGGGATTGCCTGCCAATTCACCTGCATGTTGTATGATTTTTTCAGCCCACTTGGGCCTTGATGGTGAATCATGTATAGAAATGTCATATTCATCCATGTCATCTTCAGCAATATCAGAAAAATCAGAAGTGGAATCATCACTAATTTCATTAAGGTGTGGAGGAGAGGAGCTTTCCCTCGGTGCAAGCTCAAAATCCGGAATTGGTTCTTCTTCGAATTGCACACTTCTCTCAATGAAAGTTTTGAGTGTGGATGTGTCAAAGAGATTGTAGCCCTTTGTTTCCTCACCATAACCAACCAAGATACATTCTCTTCTCTGTGGCTCCAAAGCCTTCCTCTTTTCTGATGGAATTCGAGCCCATGCTCTAGACCCAAAAATCCTGAAATTTGACACATTTGGTTTTTGGCCAAACCATGCCTCATAGGGGGTTTTTCCTTTGACTGATTTGTGAAAGGATCTGTTCTGAATATGAGCAGCACAATTGATGGCTTCAGCCCATAGCTTAGGGCTTAGATCCCTAGCTTCAATCATGCAAGTGGCCATCTCTTTGAGAGATCTATTTTTCCTCTCTGCCACACCATTTTGCTGAGGTGTGTAGGGGATTGAATGTTGCATTTGGATGCCACATTCCTCACAAAGATGTTGAATGTTATTATTCACATACTCCTTTCCATTATCAGTCCTAAGGATCTTTATCTTATGAACACTATGATTCTCCACTAGGGCTTTCCAAATCTTCAATTTCTCAAGCACTTCTGACTTCAATTTAAGGAAGTAAACCTAGCAGAATCGAGAGTAGTCATCTATGAATGTGAGTACATACCTTGATCCACCATATGATGGAGTGGGAAGAGGACCAATGAGGTCTGAATGTACCAATCCAAGTGGTTGAGTGGCTCTCCTTTCCATTCCCTTCTCATAGCTGCACTTAGGATGCTTTCCAACTACACACCCAATGCATGCACCATTTGAAGATCTGATTTCTGGAAGCCCTTCCACCATCTCGTCCTTGTGCAATGTCTGGAGATATTTGTAGTTCATGTGGCCAAATATTTCATGCCACAACTTGGAGGTCTCGTTGGCATGAGAGACAAGAGCATGGTCACTAGAGTGTGGAATGAAATTGGAGAACTTGTACATTCTCTCGTCATGATCAGCATACCCTACATCCACAACTTGATTTGAAGAAATTTCTGAGATTTCTACCAAATCTGGAGTAAATGTTACTCTCTTGGCTTATCTTGTATGGGTCATTTGATAAACTGATAGCAAATTTGCAGCCAATGAAGGTACATAGAGCACATCACTAAAATAGCCATGCTCCATGTTAATCCTACCAATCCCCTTGGTCTGGATTTCTTAATCATCTCCCATTTGAACTGTTGGGCCACCATTCGAATGCATAGAGGAGAAGAGCTCTCTGGATGAAACCATATGTCTGGAAGCTCCTAAATCAATGATAAAGGATGAGGGATTCGAAATACCTGCTACCAAAGCATGACACTTCTCCTTATTGTCAATATTTGAGGTGCTCTCTTTCTTCCTTGCGCCCTCAGGGACTGGGATGTTGTTCTTCTCCAGCAGCTGCGCCATTGAATCAATGGTTTTCTTCATGCATGAGCTCTCTGGATGCCATCCCCTATGACAATAGGTGCATTTGGTCTTTTCCTTTCCCTTCTTGTCCTTCTCCTTTGACAGATTCAAACCCCCATCTGCAGACTTGGTCTTGTCAAACTTCCTCTTCTCTTGCTGCTTCGAATTCTTGGTTTTCTGCTTGCCTTTGTTGGCATTTGAAACACCCATTGCCAATGCTTGGTCCTTTGATTTTATGGTGCCCATCTGAACTAGTTTGTCCTGGTCCTGAGTGAGACACTCCGTGAAGGTAGCTAGTGATGGCATTTGCCAATTTTGAAGGGTCATCTTGGCTGAGTGAAATGTGCTAACAAATACAGAAAATTCTGGGCCTAGCTTCGAAAGGATGGACATAATCAGTTGTTCCTCCTTCTTAACAATTCCACATTGTTGCAGTTGAAGCACTAGTGACTTGAACTTCGTGAAGAACTCCTGGATGGTTTCAAAATGCGCTGGGCTCAAGCTAATGAGCTCGTTTTCAAGTTGATGGCCTCTCAGTTCATCAGTTTTCCCAAAGAGTGATTCTAGATTCACCCATTCTTCGTTGGGGGTTGTCAAACTGTCTGTATGAAACAAGAGTTCCCTTGAAATGCTCAGGCATAGCAATCCATAAGCTTCATCAAGTCGATTGTAGTACTTTGCTTTCTCCACAGCAGAATTTGGCTCCACTTCTGTGCCCATGGTTACTCTATAGAGACCCTTAGATCTCAGCTTGATAACCATCTCATCCTTCCAATCGAAAAAATTGAAGGGTGTGAGCAACATTTGGTTTGCTTCCATGACTGCTGCGTTAATGGTGAGAAAACTACTGAAACACCTGCAAAAAACACTCAATTTTTATCTGGAAATTCTCTCTAGAATGCAGTTCAATGCTCAATATTGACCTGCAACTCACTAAATCCATGATGGATATGATACCATGTGAGTATTTTGATCACATAAGATCTAGGAGCTATGGAGAACCTCACAAAATCGAATTAATTTGCAAAACTAGTGGAAAAACTTGAAAAAGGAGATAAATTTACACACAATGTGAGCTGAATATTTTCATTAACTGACTGTCTAACATGTGAAAATGTTAGTAACAGGTTTTTATTACATCCATGAGAAATTCAAGAGCATTAGTGAGCTCAAGCTGAGTGTACAAGTCAAAAATGCCAAATGGGCCTCAATCCCCCCTAGGTGGGTCCAACTCAATCCCAATCATCCCAAACAGTCACGAATTCTGGTGTGAAGGTGGATGAAGCATGCTGGGTCATTAATGAGCCCAAGGCAGGAATGGGTGAGCAAGTAGAGGAGTTTGGGGGGACCAAGGGAGCATTAAATGCTCCAAATCTAGCCAAAAATGGGCAAAATCCACCCTAGCGCCCCTAGTCAACTGAAATTCCCCAAATCAAGGAGAGAGGGCGCTCCAGCAATTAATGAGGGCACACTTGTGGACAAAACAGGAGGCTGGGTGAACTGGTTTGGTTGGAAGTGGGTGTGAACACTCTCAAAAGTGGGTATTTGACCAATTTAAGTCACCTAGTCCAAACTATGGTGTAATTAAGCACATGAGCAAATACAAATTAACTATGGTTGTGGACTATGGTACTAAGTGTGGATTACTATTCTAACAATGTGTACAGGATGCCGAGAGTCAGTTGGCGAGAGCGAGAGTTGGGTAGGCTTCTAGATGACATCATGGACGATGAGGATGTCCAGGATACACTGGCACATTACTGAATTTCACTCGGGTTCCCCCAATGCGTTCAACGAAGCTACTGCTAAACAAATTGGTGGAGTTTTGGGATTTCGATGTGGAGGCATTCGTTATATAGGGGGAGTGACTAGAGATATCACTCACAGATGTGTACTTTTTGATGGGGCTCCTGCGATTGGGTATGATTTCATACACCCATCCAAGGAATCTCAGTGATGTGTCTATGAAGGACTTACTAGAGTGCCATTGTTATGCAACAACTTATGTGCATGACAATGTGATTTTGATATGTGACATAGAGATTCTGGAGACTTGAGATATAGCGACACTGGTAGTGCGGATCTTGTGGTCCAAGGTGCCCCACCGAGTCTCTGAAGGGAAGATGATGTTGGTGGAGTAGGCCTTAGCGGGTACCTACTTCGGGTGGGGTTAGATGTCCTGATGGTTTTTTTTGCAAGAGTTGAACAAGGTGAGCCGCAGAGGAGGATATTTATGTTTCCCTTCGTCTCTTTGCTCATTCTTCTTTGAGCGAGTTCCGACATTGTAGTACGTGACGGTGGGACCACTGAGCCAAGGATGTGTTGATGGGGAGAGATGATGACTCGCGATGGTGTGGGATTAGTGGGTCGGTTCTTCATGTTGGTTGTGGAGCCTGATCTTCCAGTCTCATATATGATTATTTAGCCATGTTTGTACCCCAGGCTTGGTTATGATTCCGCCATGTGCAACAGGAAGTCTAGGGGAGTGGTGCACTTCCCCAGCTGGGGGGCATGGGGGCAGTGCCCCCGAAAGAATTTTTTGTTATGGGTTGGTTTTTCAACAATATATTATGGGCCCATGGGTTTGGGTAAACCGTGGTATTTTCCCATGGTATTTCCCCTTTATAAGAAAGACATTGTAATACGGCTAGGGTTGAGGTATTAGGTATTATGCATTGTAAAGATCTCTGAGATCGTGAAAGAGAGACTGTGAGACAGTGAAGAGGAAGTGCAGTGGATGTGCTGCAGGTTGTATCCCTTCATTTTTTGGATGGTATAATAATAAGGACTAGCAATTTTAGTGTGGACATAGCCCATCTTGGGTGAACCACGATATATTGGTGTCTCTCTTGTAATGTGTTTGTGTGATTGTATTTGCATATTGTTTATTGTTATTGCTCTGCGATCCTGTTTTTCTAACAATTGGTATCAGAGCCAAAGGACTATTTGGAAGATAAACCCGCAGGAAACTAGAGTTTCTATTTCGAGTGGGAGCAATGGCGGAAGAAGGAAAGTTTAAGGTCGAGAAATTTAATGGCCAAAACTACTAGTTATGGAAGATGCAAATGGAGGACTATCTATACCAAAAGGATCTATTCCTACCATTGGGAGGAAGAGCAAAGCAGTTGGAGACTATGAAGGATGAATAATGGGAGGTTCTTGAAAGAAAGGCATTGGGAACAATACGGTTTTCCCTGGCTTCGTTGGTGGCTTTCAATATCTAAAAAGAAAATACAAGTGAGGGTTTTATGAGTGCATTGGGTAAGCTGTATGAAAAACCTTCGGCCTCCAACAAGGTATTTCTAATGAAGTGTTTATTTAATATGAAGATGTCTGAAGGTGGATCTGTTGCTGATCATTTAAATGAATTTAATATGGTTACAAATCAGCTAAGTTCTGTAAGTGTGAACTTTGATGATGAGGTTAGGGCTCTTCTAATCTTGTGTTCATTGCCATAAAGATGGAATGGCTTGGTCATGGTTGTAAGTAACTCTGTCTCCAGTTCAAACACCTTGATATTTGATGATGGTGTTATTGTTATTCTTAGTGAGGAAATGAAAAGAAAAATAACAGGTGAGACATCAGGTAATGCGTTGACCATGGAGAGTAGGGGAAGACAAAAGGAGAGAGGCAAGAGCCAAGGTAATTGCAGCAAGTCTAAAATGGGAAGATCCAAGTCCATACTGGAAAAAATAGAGTGGTGTAACTGTGGAAAGAAAGGACATCTAAAGAAATATTGCAAATCTCTAAAGAAGAAAGGAGATGGACAACAGGAGACTACTCAGGAAGCAAATGTAGCAGGTGATGTCTTATAAGATGCTTTGATTCTTGACTCTTATGGCTGTGAGGGCCATGGCGCGGGGGGATTCCCCATATGATGAGGAGGAGGAGGAGGAGGAGGAGGAGGATGACGACGACATGGATTACTCAGATGACTAGGCAGTTGATGGAACTGCCCCCCAATGCGATGAGCATGGGGCATTTTTTGTACTCAGCGATTATTTTTATGATGAGGATGTTGTTGGGGCTCCTTAATGTATTGATGTTTATGTTATCATTTAACACCATGACACTTTGATTATATATATATGAACGTGGATGCAGTTTATTATGATGATGGTCCTGTTTTTTTTTTATAGTGATGTATTCCTATATGATGTATATATGCATGTGTATGATATGATGATTCATCCTTGTGCTTTAATTCTTACACATTATGATTGATATTCCATTCTAGAAAATTATTAGCCATTTGGTCTGCAACACTGTTCTGGATTCGTGGGACCTGGATGAATGTGATCAACTCAAACTGTCTAATTAGTTGTTTTGTGTGCAGGAAATTTCTAAAAAGGAAAGGATCCCATACGTGGTCAAATTTATTAAGTTGGGCGACAAGGATCTGGGAGTCAAGAAACACACAAAGGTGACTAATTCCCAACTGGAGGGAAACGACCAGGAGTCCAGTCATAGTATCGTACTCATCCTGGTTGTTAGTGGAAGCACCAATACATACTTCGTTGAGGTGAATCAACTTGTGTGAGGGGGAATACAATACTCAAGTTGTTGAGGCCAGGTTTGGAGACCATCTACTTGCGTTGTCCGAAAAACTGACATAGAGTGGAGGACTTTACACTTTATCCACTGATCTTATAAAGGAAGTGAAGCTTGAACTAGTAATGTCACACTCTAGACTCAAAGCACTTAGGTTCTTGAGATGCTTCATGTAATACATGAGTATTAGGTATCTCAATCTCAATTAGTTTCTTCAGATGCTTCATGTAATACATGACTCTTAGGTATTTAAACCTTGTAACTTTGTTGATTTATCATCTTATGTGTTTGATTTTCATGTGTGATGAATTCTTCATGAGTATCATGTAATACCCTAGGCTTCACGCATAATTATGGGTCATTGATGTTTAACCTTTCCTTATACAAGTTATGTATTTTCAAGAGTGTTGCTCCACTACCCATAAGCATCCATATCCCTAGTGGAGTCACTTCAACATCACATACCTTACTCTACTATCACTGAGCATCCATAGTAATAGTTGATATATCTACATTCCCATATAATTAAGTTGAATTTCCTTTTCCAATCTTTTTCAATTTGAATAAATGTGTGTAAAATTTAGTTAATGGTGGAGACAACAAGTTTTAAAACCAAGTAGGGTTAATGTGATTTTTTCAGAAGAATTACTTTTCCTAGTTATAGAATGTTCCCCTATAACTTGATTCCAATGATGTTTGAATCAATACCATTTTCATAAGATTGATCATTTTTTATATACGAATATATATATATTTTTTAATTTAACTACTTCATCCCCTGATTGCAATTTGACATATTTAGTAATTCATCCATTAGGAATATTCTCATTTATCCACTCTCCATATTTTTGTAAGTGAAACAATAAAAATATTTGTTATTTACATTATCCCTTTTCTTTAGCCATGACCCATTGATAAATAAAGTTGGGAAGGATTTACACATGTGCCCAGTCTTCATTAGGCCCACGAGGATTTGATAAAAATTGAGTGTAGAAAATTTTCATATGCAATCCCATCAGAGAGAATTTATTGAAAAAAAAGGTAGTGAGACAAATCAAAAGATTCAATCAAAATCATTGATATTAGAATTAAAATAAAATTGTTATAGAAAGTTCATCCAAAAAGAAATGCAAGAAATAAATAACTCAAAACTGAAAAATAAAAGAAAGCGAAACCTACTATGTATATGTTAATTGTTAAGAATCGGTTAAGTAAAGTATATTTTCATAATTTGTATATATATATATTTGAAGAATATCCAATTGTCACTCCATGTCTTGTATTCTATATGTGCCAAGGCCGATATTTTCATCTATTTGAAAGGGATCAAGCCATATGTATTGAAATTTCAATTTTTTTCCTTTTGGATCATTTGCTTTATCTCATTTAACCACAAGATCCCCCACTTCAAAATCTTTATTTACAATGAATGTTTTCCAAACCACATTTTAACATCAATTCAAATTTTTTCCTTTTGGATCATTTGCTTTATCTCATTTAACCACAAGATCCCCCACTTCAAAATCTTTATTTACAATGAATGTTTTCCAAACCACATTTTAACATTTTGTTGATGGGATGCAAATTTTACGTTTTTCTCTCTCATTCTTCCTCTAGTTCTAGAAGGGTGTAAATTGTGGTTTTGAGAGCTCATGAACTACTTCTCGTATAGGAATAATACAATTGCAATGAAGGCATAAAGATGTTTTTGGGAAGGAAATTGTATTTACAAAAAACCAAGAAATATGGTGATGTGCCTAAAGCTGCCTTAGGTGTAACTCAGTCTAACCAAAGGGAATTTCGAAGTGCATTATGTCAAATTTGCTGGTGTCCAACTATAGTCTTTTTCATAATTTGAATCATATTTTTATTGGTTTACTTAGCTACACCATTCCTTTGATGATAGTAATTGATTGAATATCAAACAATGATTTGTTTCTTTAAAGCAAATTTAGTTGGTTTCAACGAAAAATATGATGCATTATCAAAAATTAGAACAAACGGAATTCCGAACCTAGTGATTACATATTGTCCTTGGAACTGAATAAGCACATTCTTTTTACTTGTGTTAGAGGCATGGCTTATGAAAATTTGGTAAAATAGTTTTTATTTGTGAATCTGTATTTGTGTCAAGCTTTGTAGAATTTGGATTGATTTCTCCAATGATATCTAATCCCCATTACGAAAAGGTAGTTATGGTAACATGTTGGAAGGTGATAACCAATTTTAATATTTTCTAACACAAAATTAACAGACTTTGCATTTTCTAAGATAAACATGAGAATCATTGAAAAGGATAGGCTAGTAGTATCTTGCTTTGAGAATTTTATGTGTTGTATTTTTCTCCTAAGAAGTGCCGTCTAGAAGGTCCATCATGTAATTGTGTAAGTAATTTTTCAATATCATATTTTTACAATAATCTCGACAATACTCCATCATACTTTTTTTGAACCGAGATCCATCAATGAACTGGTATTGGTGTGAAGAACCTACAACAATTAATTGATGAAATGCACGATATATCAGATCACATAATATTTTTATTGATCGCAGGCCACTTCGAGGGGGCAACCTCCTTTCAGAAAGATCAATACAAAATAGCTTCACGGTACCTTCATTGGTCTAAAAAAAAACTTATATACTAAGTCTAGGCGCCAATACCATGGGTCAATACCATGTGCCAATACCATGTGCCAATACAAACTATGGATCAACAATTACAATGGGACGACTTACAAAGCATATGCATCCAACAACAATAATACAAACTATGGATCAAAAAATACTACGGGATGACTTACAAAGCATATGCGCCAACAACAATATACTAACAAAGTAAATAGAAGGGTTGACATGGGTTCCTAACATCCACTCCCTCTTAGAAAAACATTTTTCCTCAAAGCTTGAGATGTGCAAATTGTTGTTGAATCTGAAGGAGTGGTTCCCATGTAGCATCTTCTGGTTGCATGTCATGCCATTGAATTAAGACCTCTGAGATAGAGTGAGAGCGAAGCTAACAAGTGTTCTTATTGAGGATGGCCTCCGGATCCAAAAGGATGGATCCTTCATTATCCAGTTCGGTTAAAATAGTTTTTCCTATGATGTTGGTGCCAAGAACTTTCTTCAGACAAGAGACATGAAATACTGGATGAATGCGGGAAGAAAGAGGAAGTTCTAATTTATAAGCAACAGACCCAATCTTCTGAAGAGTCTTATATGGCCCATAGAACTTTGGAGCGAGCTTATGACGCCCTTTGAGATTCAAGGAGGATTGCTTGTAAGGCTAGAGACGAAGAAAAACCATATCACCTACTTGAAAAGTGCGCTCAGAATGGTGTTGATCGGCTTGTTGCTTCATGCGATTTCTTGCCATGTGAAGATTGTCCCGCAAAATGCAAAGAATATGATCGTGGTTCCGAAGGATTGTGTCAACTGCCTGAACTGGTGAACTGCTGGGGGTGTATGGAAGAAGAACAGGCGGTGCTTGACCATAGACTGCTTCATATGGAGTTATTTTAGAGGTAGTGTGGTAAGAGGTATTGTAAAATCATTCAACTAGATGGAGCCACTTTTCCCACTGATGTTGTTGTTCAGAGGTGAAGCAACGAAGATAAGTTTCCAAACATTTATTGATAATTTCAGTCTGACCATCTGTTTGTGGGTGATACCCTAAACTCATCTTCAGTTTGGTGCTAGTTTGGAGAAATAATTATTACCAAAAATGACTGGTGAAAGTCGCATCATGATCCGAGACAATGGAAGAAGGGATTCCATGAAGGCGAAAGATTTAATCCAGGAAAATTTGAGCGATTGAGGAGGCTGTATAGGGATGACTGAGAGCACAAAAATTACTATATTTGGAGAGGCGATCAACCACAACCAAAATCACTGTCTTCCTTCCAGATTTAGGGAGCCTGTCAATGAAATCCATAGAAATATCTATCCAAATCTGTGTAGGTATGGGAAAGGGTTCAAGCAATCCCGGAGGGAGTGTCGTTTCACCCTTATTGCACTGGCAGGTATCACATTCAGCCACCATCTATTGAATTGTCCTTTTCTTTCCCTACCAAAAGAAGTTACGTTGTTCCCTCTCATATGTTTTGAGGAACCTAGAGTGCTTTGCTGATGGAGAAGCATGGAGTTCATAAAAGACATCCTATTGAAGATTTGTGTTTTGGGGAAGCACCAGACGACCCTTGTATCTCAGGGAAGCACCATCCCAAGAGTAATGTGGTACAACAGAAGGGTTGTTGGCCAAGCGTTGGATGATTTGAGATAATGAAGAGCCATTGCAATATCCATGTTGAATAGATTGCAACCAATTTGGAACATGCATAGAAATAGCTGAAAGAGAACTGTGGTCATCAAATGTGCAAGAAAGAGCATCCACCACAATATTGTCCTTACCCTTCTTTTAAGTGATCTCATAGTCATAACCCATGAGTTTGCTAACCCATTTATGTTGTGCTGGGGATGATACACGTTGTTCCAGGAAATATTTTAGACTCTGGTGATAAGTTTTGATGCAGAAATGATGACCTAATAGGTAGGGTCGCCACTTCTGGATTGCATGCAAAATAGCCATCATTTCCTTCTCATATTTAGAGGAAGCTAAATTCTTACCTCAAAGGTCCTTGTTGGTGAACGCAATGGGGTGTTCATCTTGAGGGAGAACAACACCAAGTCCATTTCCACAAGCATCACTCTCAATAGTGAAGGGCTTGGAAAAATCGGGCATAGCTAGAACAGGTGTAGTACACATAGCTTGTTTCAGTTTGGAAAATGCACACTTAGTACCAGGTGTCCATGTAAAAGCATTCTTTTTCAATATAGCAATTAATGGAGCTGCAATCTTCCCATAATCCTTGACAAACTTGCAGTAGTAACCAGTCAACCACAAAAAACCATGAAGGCTCCTTAGTGTCTGAGGATGTGGCCAATTGTTCATGGCAGTTATTTTGGCAGGATCCACGTGAACCCCTTTTGCTAAAATAATGTGCCCGAGATACTCTACCTACTTCTGTCCAAAAAAACATTTAGACTGTTTGGCGTGGAGATGATGGTCATAGAAAAGTTGCATTACAAGATCCAGATGTTGGAGATGTTCAACCCATGTTTTACTGTAGATGAGGATATCATCAAAGAAGACCAGAATGAATTTCCACAAGTAGGGATAGAATATTTTATTCATCAAGGCCTAGAATGTGGAAGGAGCATTAGTGAGGCCAAAGGGCATGACCAAAAACTCATAGTGGCCATCATGTGTGCGGAAAGTTGTTTTAGGGATATCATCCTCTGTTCAGATATCCACATCATCTTTTTCAGGATCTTGCATGCAATTAGGGTTTGCATGCAAATTCTAGGGTTTGCATGCACTTTGCATGCATCCCAGTCACCAGGTTGATGCCTCCAGCACCTTAGCCACCTCTTTCTAGCACCCGGGAGCCACTTACTTCAATTCTTTAGCCCTCCTAGTCTGAAAGGCGCCCACTTCTCACCTACTGCCAGAGAAGGGCACACTTTCTCACCTACCACTGCAGTTCCACTTCAGTTACATTCAGTTAGCTCCGATTCTCCCTGATTTGAGGCTAGTTTCACTCCCGACTGACTATTTCACTTCCGTTGGACCTCCAGATTGACTAGATGACTTGTTCTGACTTCAGTTAGCCTCCCATGCACCCCCCACTGAGCCTCCTTCCCTTAATCAGTGCTACACACTTCAGTTACACTTGTTACACTCAGTTAGACTCAGATTGACACCTGGATGACTGGTTCTTGTGCATTGATGAGCACCACCGATTGATGATGAGGACTCCTAGTTGGAGTCAAGCTACTCCATTCAGTGATTCGAATGGCCTACTTAGTCAATTCGAATTGCTCACTCACATTGTCAGATTGTATTGTAATTATTCACCCTTATTGGGATATTGAGCACTGCTGTATGTTTTGCACAGTTTTACACCATATTTTCTATGTTCATCTGTTGTGATTGATTTAATTGTTCATTAGATCTGTTGTGACTAATTTTACATGGTATCAGAGCCATTGCAGGGACAAGATCTCTTTTCTACAGGTGGTTCTACAAGAATATTTGAGTGAATTGCTCAAAAATTGCAAAAAGTTTTGGCATGAAATATCTCAAGGGCATTCTCTCCTGTGCATGAAAAGCTTGAAAATACTTCCAATACCACTCCAGAAGCTTGAGTTTCCACATAATTCTTGGATCTGATACATTGGAACCATTCAACATTGTTTGATCTCCAATCCCAGGTGTGATGCAACTCTAAAAGGGTGGATTGTTCGACCTCATTGTTCTTGGTTTATTGTGATTTGGAAGTTTATTGTCTCCATCAATTGCATTCGTTACACTGTGCATGCAAGCTCCTCTACATCAGTGTGCACTCGCTCCTAGCAATGGAATACTCTTCTTCAAAGCCTATCCTCACCCCATTCAATTATTTTGATTGGAAAGATGATATGGAGATCATATTACGTTCAAAAGGTTACTACCGAGTCACTGTTGGTCTTGAATTGGAGCCAAACAATCTATCAGATAGAACCAAACACTACAACAAGCTTGATGAAGCTTATGGTCTTCTTTGTCTCTCCATATCCAAAGATATTCACTTCCATCTCAGTGGATTGAAGACTCCAAAATCTATATGGGAGCAACTTGAAACACTATTTGGCAAGTAGGATGAGCTTAGGGATTTTCAATTAGAGAATGAATTGATTGCTTTTAGTCCTGAGAATTTCGAGACCATCAATGAATTCTTCACAAAATTCAAGAACTTGAACTTGCAGTTGAAGAACAGTGGAGTTATCAAATAGGATAAACAATTGATCCTCTCCATTCTAAGCAAGCTTGGTAAAGATTATTCAGTATTTGTCTCTACTTTCAATTCCGGTCGGCTAACTACCCCGAATTAGAAGATGCCTACCTTGAATGCCTTCATTGAGTCCGTCACAAAAGAGCATGACAAGTTGATTCAAATGGGGTCCATAAGATCCAAAGATTCATCCCTATATGTTCAAGGACCCAAGATCCCAAATGGTAAAGGAAAGCAAAAGAAGGAGAAGCCCAAATTCGAGCCTCACAAGCAAAGAGAGAAAGGCAAACAAATAGATGCACCATCTAGTTCGAAGTTCAAGCAAAAGAGCAAAGAAGGTAACCAAAAATCTAAATGTACTTATTGTAACCGTGGCTTTCACCCCGAAAGTTCATGTATGAAGAAGACTATAGATCAAATGGCCCTCCTTTTGGAAAAGAACAACATAACCTTTCCTGACAGTGCAAGGAAGAAGGATAGGAATGATGATCATGAAAGAGGACAAGAACTCATGGCAACTGTTTCGAAGCCCACTACTCTCTTGATAGATTCGGGTACATCGAATCATATGGCTGAAAATATTGATTATTTTTCTTCATTCGATCCAAATAGCTCCATCCCCATCCATTTGGGAGATGACTCAAAAATTTCTTCAAAGGGCAAAGGTACGATTCATGTAGATCATGGAAGCTTTCAGAATGTTCTCTATGTGCCTTCCTTGGCTTCAAATCTTCTTTCTGTGTATCAAATGACACACATTGGTGAACCGAAGCAAGTTACATTAAGCCTTAATACAGTTGAAATTTCTGATATCAAAAGTGGAAGACTTGTTGCAGTCAGAAAGGCAAACCACACTGCAAAATGCTATGAGTTTTCACACTTTATTCCGCTTGCAAAGCCCATTGCTCTTCGCACACATGGTAATAAGGTTAGTAGGCTTTGGCATGAAAGATTTGGACATCTTAATTATAAGTATTTTCTACTGCTATCAAACAAATCCATGGTAGATGGTCTTCCACAACTCCGTTTCTCGAAGGGAATATGCACTGGTTGCATTATTGGGAAGCACCCCGAGTACAGATTCAACCGCGGCAAAGCTAGTAGAGCTTCTACAGTTTTGGGGTTGATACATTCTGATATCAGTGATCCGCTGCCCCATATGTCATTAAATGGTTCAAGGTATGTTTTGACATTTATTGATGATTTTTCCCGCTTTACATGGGTATTCTTTCTCAAAAACAAGTCAAAAGTGCTTGGAAAATTCAAGGATTTTAAGGCTTCTGTTGAGACCGCCACTGAGAGCAAGATCAAAGCTCTTAGATCTGATAATGGTAGAGAATATATTAAGTCTGAGTTGCTGCAACTTTGTGCCCAAACCGGAATTCAGATCCAACATACAGTTCCCTACACACCCCAGCAGAACGGTGTAGCGGAAAGGAAAAATCGGTCACTGAAAGAGATGGCTACATGCATGATTGAATCAAAAGGTTTGGCTGCAAATATTTGGGCTGAAGCAATCAATGTTGTTGCATACATACAGAACCATGTTCCACATTCATCCGTGAAAGGTATGACTCCTTTCGAAGCATTCTTTGGTCACAAACCGGATGTGTCAAATTTGAGAGTTTTTGGCTCTACTGCATGGGCTAGAATTCCTTCCAAGAAGAGACGAGCTTTGGATCCACAATGCATTGAGTGCATACTGGTAGGATATGGGGAAGAATCAAAAGCATATAAACTCATGGATATCAGATCTAAAAAGATATTCATAGAGTGTAGTGTGCAATTTGAAGAAACGCTTCAAGAATTGCAACTAGTCGAGGAAGAGGTTTCCGATTCACCGCCTTCACCAGAAGAAGATCCGTGCAGCGATAATGAAGGTATGAGTTATGATATTTCTGATATTTCATCAGCATATGATGATCATTACATATCAGGTTCGGAATCCGACCATTATGATCCTCCTCAGTTACCAAAGTGGGCCCAAAACACTCTCCAATCTGCTGGTTCGAACCTTGGAAATCCTACTGATCCGAGACGAACAAGAGCAGACTTTCAAAGAGCAGGTATGGAACTTTCTATTGCTGATCCATTACTTCCTGAGATTTGTTATTTGATGGCTGGTTTAGATCCCACATCATATTATTCTTCCCACCGAGATCCGAGATGGCAAAGTGCCATGGATGAAGAGTACAGTTCTCTTCAAAAGAACAACACATGGGAGCTAGTTTCTATTCCACCTGGAAGAAAATTAGTGAAGTGTAAATGGGTCTACCGCACGAAAGTTTCTGCTGATGGCTCTATCAGCAAATACAAAGCAAGGTTGGTGGAAAAAGGTTTCTCCCAAGTCCAAGGAGTGGACTACACTGAGACTTTTGCACCGGTTGCAAAGATGGATTCCATCCGCCTTGTTTTGGCTATTTCCGCATCCAAGCACTGGGAAGTACACCACATGGATGTGAAGAGTGCATTTCTACATGGAGACCTTGCTGAAGAGGTATATATGCAGCAGCCATAGGGCTACACATCAGATCCATCATTAGTTTGCAGATTGAAGAAATCTTTCTACGGGTTAAAACAGGCCCCAAGAGCTTGGTACGCAAAGATGGACTCCTTCCTTCTTTCTCATAATTTCCAAAGATGCAAATCTGATCTGAATGTGTATATTCAGCGAGTTAAAGGTAATTTGTTGGTTATTGTACTTTATGTTGATGATATTCTCATTACTGGTAGCACCCTTACTTCAATAAACAAGCTAAAAACTGCCTTAAATCTAGCTTTTGACATGAGCGATTTGGGCTTGTTGAGTCACTTTTTGGGCTTGGAGATAGCTCAAAATTTTGATGGGATCACTATATCTCAGCAAAAATATGATTCCGACCTGTTATTGAAGTTTAATATGGCTGAATGTAAGGCAGCCCCATTCCCATTCCTCTCAGGAATCAGTCTTGAGGAGGGAGATTCTACACCGCTTACAGATTGCAATATGTATCGACAGTTGATTGGTTCACTACTTTATTTGACACACTCAAGGCTTGATATTTCATATGCCGTGAGTGCCGTGTCAAGATATATGCAGCAGCCACATGAGCTTCATTGGCGAGTATCCAAGCGGATCTTGCAGTATGTGCAAGGTACGAGACAGTTTGGCATACATTATGCTGCAGATTCTGAGCTTGATTTCATTGGTTTTACTAATTCAGATTGGGCAGGTGATAGCATTGATCGGAAGTCCACTTCCGGTTATGTTTTCATGATTGGTCATGGTGCTATTTACTGGTCCAGCAAAAATCAAGCAGCCATTGCACTTTCTTCAGCAGAGGCAGAGTATCGAGGGGCAGTCACTGCCTGCATTCAGGCAGTTTGGTTGCAGGGTATTCTTTCCTAGTTTGGTTTTGGTGGCACTACTTCGACTGTCCTATTTTTTGACAATCAAAGTGCTATCAAGATCTCCACAGATCCAGTTCAGCGGAAGAGGACCAAACACATTGAGATTCATATGCATTACATTCGACAGTTGGTGTATGATCGCACCATCATTCTACAATATTGCCCTACTGATGAGAAAATTGTAGACATCTTCACCAAGAGCTTCACTGAGAAGAAGTTCTCTTACCTCCGTTCACTGTTGGGGGTGAGTTCCATCATGGTGGAGACAGATTGATCCATTATTATGCTTTAGCTTGAGGGGGGGCTTTCTTCCCACTGGGTTTTCCCTCTTTCCTCACTTAGTTTATTTCCAACATTTTTTGGATTATTGTATTGGGGTGACCTTTGGTCTTAGTTACCAGGGCCCCACATTATTTTTTTTGCACATCATAGTCTAGCTTGAGGGGGGGTGTTCGGATATCCACATCATCTTTTTCAGGATCTTGCATGCAATTAGGGTTTGCATGCAAATTCTAGGGTTTGCATGCACTTTGCATGCATCCCAGTCACCAAGTTGATGCCTCCAGCACCTTAGCCACCTCTTTCTAGCACCCGAGAGCCACTTACTTCAGTTCTTTAGCCTTCCTAGTCTGAAATGCACCCACTTCTCACCTACTGCTAGAGAAGGGCGCACTTTCTCACCTACCACTGCAGTTCCACTTCAGTTACATTCAGTTAGCTCCGATTCTCCCTGATTTGAGGCTAGTTTCACTCCCGACTGACTATTTCACTTCCGTTGGACCTCCAGATTGACTAGATGACTTGTTCTGACTTCAGTTAGCCTCCCATGCGCCCCCCACTGAGCCTCCTTCCCTTAATTAGTGCTACACACTTCAGTTACACTTGTTACACTCAGTTAGAGTCAGATTGACACCTGGATGACTGGTTCTTGTGCATTGATGAGCACCACCGATTGATGATGAGGACTCCTAGTTGGAGTCAAGCTACTCCATTCAGTGATTCGAATGGCCTACTTAGTCAATTCGAATTGCTCACTCACATTGTCAGATTGTATTGTAATTATTCACCCTTATTGGGATATTGAGCACTGTTGCATGTTTTGCACAGTTTTACACCATATTTTCTATGTTCATCTGTTGTGATTGATTTACTTGTTCATTAGATCTGCTGTGACTAATTTAACATCCTCATGAACCTGAATTTGATGATACCCAGAACAAAGGTCCAACTTGGAGAAAAATTGAGCACCATGAAGCTCATCAAGAAGCTCATCAAAAATAGGAATTGGAAACTTATCCTTGATTGTAAGGTGATTAAGTGCTCGGAAGTCAATGCAGAGGCGCCATGACCCATATTTTTTGCGGACAAGAAGAACTGGTGAAGAAAAGGAACTAGTGCTTGGGTGAATAATACCTTGCTTCAGTAAGTCCCAAACGAGCATTTCAATCTATGTTTTTTGGTGAAATTGGTAACGATATGGCCTGATGTTGGGAGGAACGCTTCCAGGAAGGAGCAGAATACCATGATCCTCTGGCCTTGAAGGTGGAAATCCCACTGGTTCAGCAAAGACACCTGTATATTGATCCAGAATTTGTTGTAGATCCAAAGGAGTAGTGGAGACCACTGAAGGTTGCATCTGAATGGAATGGAGTTGAGTGATGACACCATGTGAATTCTTCTTAAGGAGTTTTTCCATGTGATGTGAACTGATGATGCCGAGAGACCCTGGTTGTAAGTCTGTCAATGTCTGTTTTTTTCCATTGGGTGAAAAATGCATCCAAAGTTTAGCAAAGTCCCATAAGATGGGGAAAAGTGTGCGTAGCCATTGAGCACCCAAAATCACATCACATCTGCCTAAGGTCAAGGAAAACATGTCAGAGCACAGGTTATAATATCCCATAGATATACGCACATTGCGACACTTCCCTTTGCAAGGTAAGGTGCTCCCATGGGCAACCATGACTTCAAAGTTGGAGCAAGGATGGACAAAACAATCATCCTATTTGGAGATCCGAGGGTCAATGAAGTTATGAGTGCTACCAGAATCAATGAGTATTGTAAGAGGAAGCTTCTTGAAGTAAACCCTAACCCGCATTGTTTGGGGGGTGGTGATTCCGGCTAAATCATGGAGAGATATATTTGGGTGTTCATCCTGAGACGGAGGGTCAATAAGAGGCTCCTCAATGTCGACTTGATCATCTATTGTATATGGAGATTCTTCACCAATTTTAGAGGCAGGTAGAGAATCCACATCCAAGAGATAGAGCTTTTGCTGAACACATATATGTCCCCCAGTGAATTTTTCATCACAATTATAACAAATCCCTTTTTCTCTGCATGCATGCATCTATGTTTCAGACAAATGCTTGATAGGAGTTGTTCGAGGAGCTGGTGGGATGGGAGATCATTGAGAACCCATATTTCGGAAGGGAACAAAAGTGGGTTTGTAGCGCTGTTGGGATGCAATCTTGTCTTTTCCCAGCTTATCCAACCCTAGGGCTTCCATCATTGTGTTGTGACATAACATTTTGACCTCAGAGCAGATTGCATCCTTCAGTGTGGTTGGCTAGTTTCTCAAATTCGGTTTGAAACTCTGTGACAGTGCCAATTTGGCAAAGTTTAGTGAGGGCTCCTGTGAAGTCATAAAAAGCACTAGGCCCAAATCGTTGCAAAAGGAGATGGAAAAAAGTTGGCCATTTTGGCTCTTCATGAGCCTTGATGTACCAACGGTACCATTGAAGAGCTTCTTGTTCCAAATGAAAGGATGCAAGTGGAACTTTGTTGACATCAAAATTATTATGCAGACTGAAATACTGTTATGCACGATAGATCCATCCATTCAGATCAATACCATTGAAGCGAGGAAAATCAAGCTTCGGACCATGAAAATT